>ML439756.1:4523-36009 GCA_005239525.1 Nicotiana knightiana | reverse complement strand
TTTCGAATAATGTCACTTTAAGTGGAAAAACTCCCATACCCCTTTGGGGCGTGATAAAAAGGATGTGTGACAGACCTCAAGGCTCTCTACGCAAAAAGAGAGGGGGAGATCAGCGTCCTTCGAGCTAATTTGGAGAAGGCTTCCCAAGAGCGGGTCAAGCTCGTCGAGCAGGTAATATAGCTTTTGTGGGCCTAATTCGTGTTCACCTGTTTTGGTATCTAATGCCTTAAGTTTGCAGTTCCAGCAGAAGGCCGACCTGGTAGAGAAAATTCGAGAGGAGCTCAAAACCAAAGAGGCTGAAACCCTTGGTCGGAGACAACATATGGACCGTCTCGCCTCAGAAAAGGACACTCTTCGCGAAAAGCTGGCCTCGATTAAGAACTATCTTCGAAGTGCAAAAGAGAAGAGCCGCAAATTTGAGGAGCTTCACGCTAAAGCAGCCGCCCAACTTGCTAAAGCCAAGTCCGAGGCTGCGGCATTCGTGTCCTCGTATCGAGCCGATGCTGCTGCTGCTAACGCTCGGGCACAGGAGATCTCTTCCGCAGCCGAGCTCAAGTTAACATGTGCTATCAACCATACTAGGCTGGAATCGTGAAGACAAACTCTCGAGGAGGTGCATGCTAGAGGCTTCAACCTCTCGGCCGACATCGAGAAGGTAAAGACTTTGGAAGAAGAGGCAGTTGCACTGCTCTCCACCGACGAGGATTCTGCCAGCGGCTCCGAAAGTGAGGGAGACGGAGATGAAGTCCCCGAGGAGGTGGAAGTCCCCGAAGATGTAGCTCCTGTGGATATTGCCTCCGAGCAAGTAGCCGCGAAAGTAGATTAGGTTATTTTTCTTCTTTTGTGTAAGGGCCCCTCGTGGGACTTGTAAATGTACTTTTGAAATAATTTCTTTATAAATACAAAGAACCTTTTTGCTTCATCGTCGTCTCATGTTGAATTCTGTTTTGTCTCCATTCGTGAAAATAAATTTTGATGTTTGTAGATGATAAGTCCGAGTATTGGCCTCTCAGGGTTCAATCCTTGGGCTAAACTTTAAGCTTATTGAACGCATGCTCGAAATGATGGGACTCTTGAGCTCCAGCTGAGTGAGGTCTCGAGCCCCGTGTGCTTTGGCCTATATGTTCTTAAATATTGGCCCTTAGGCTCTTCTAGGTTGGGACAATTCGGCCTCTAAAGTGGCTATAATTTTTCCCTCTTTCCAGCTAAAAGACTTAATGAAAAATTTGGTATGCCTTAGCATGTGTTTTTTGTACTTGTTGGATCTTTCGAAGGTTAGATCGATTGGGACCTCGTTTGTAATTCATTGTGTAACAATAATTAAATACCTCTTGAGGATTTTTTGAAGGCTGATATTATCAAAGCCTCGGAATCATACGAGGGATGGTTTTATCAAAGCCCTTTATCATTTTCTTTTGCCGAGGGTAGCCTGATTTTACCGATTTTTCGAAGTGTTCGAAGGCCTTTAATTTTATGGCGGAAGTCGGACATCTCTGAGCCGCATTATTTCGGTCGTAGCCTTTTCATATGACCGTAGTCTTTCATATGTGTATTGGTAAAAAAAATAGACATTACACGTGTAATATCTTGGATGACAAAGCAATATACGTGGAGTATTGAAAGAGCGACAACTGGATGAAAACTTAGCATGCGGTATGGAACAAAGAGGTACGGGGTAAACACCCACGAGATAATTAGAAGCGGAAGCTCCAGTTTAATTGGGGAGTTGAAGAGACACGATCAGAATGAACCAGGGCAGAATAAAGGGCAGATTCATAGATCTTCAATCAATGAGCTAAACGTTACAGAATCTTCACGCAACAGTTACGATTACTTATTGTAATGTTACATTAATGACATAAATATTCATTAATGCTCAATCATTAAGAAGGGTAGACGTTATATTAAGAAATTCCCTATAAAAGGGAGTAAAATCTCACTTGTATGGACACGTTCGAACCACTACCGAAATATATCTACATTTCTGTGCACTTATTGTTTTCCTATTTTGCAAGTCTAATCTCTATTCTTGGTGAATTTTCTTGGTTATCAGAAGCCCGAGTACTTCTTAAAATAGCTTTGACTAAGAATCTAAGTTGGTTAAACAAATTGGTTCAGTTACCGAGAATCTAATAATCTTTGTTTTTTCTTGAATAACCTTTATCGAATCATGTCAAATACCAACGACAACAAGCAACAAACAACTGGAACCCCAGTTCCATCGCCTCAGGGATCCCCACGAGGCTCAAGGGACAACTCCCCAGAAAGATCTACAACTCCAACAATGATCAAATTGGAAACGAGCAAACAGGAGAACAAGACCATGTGAAGCAGATGGTTAGTGAATATGTGAGTGAAGCTCTTCAAGCTTTCATCAGGGGGCTACCAACTGTGACACCTACGCCTCCTCCAAACAACACCGCGACTGTAGAAAATCCACAATCTGGACTAGCAAATTTAGGAAGTAGAGGCACTCTAAATGAATCACTTGAAGGAAGACCAGGTATGTCTAATAATTCAGATTTACAATCTTTAATACTAACCTTGCAGAAACAGGTGAAGGAACAAAACGATTGCATCGAGCAAATTCCTGGAGTACCACCTATCATCAAGGGTATTGATATTGATAAATACTCTCAGCAACCCTGGAAGCCAAGTGCAGCACCTTTACTGATTCCCAAGAAATTCAAAATGCCTGACATACCAAAGTACGATGGGACAACTGATCCGCGTGATCATGTTACTGCTTTCACCACATGAGTAAAAGGCAACGACCTGACTAAGCAAGAAATTGAATATGTGTTGGTCAAAAAGTTTGGGGAGAGACTCACCAAAGGAGCATTAACATGGTATTCTCTTTTGCCTGAAAATTTTGTTGATGCTTTTGTTGAGCTTGCAGATTTGTTTATAAAAGCACATTCCTGCGCAAAAAGTAGAAAAGAGAATGGAAGACATTCAAAATAAAACACGGAGATACGGAGTTGCTTCATGAATTCGTAGACAGGTTTCAACATGAAAGGATACTTCTACCAAGAGTACCTGATAATTGGGAAGTTATGGCTTTTGCAAGTAATTTGAACGATAAAAGCTCTGAAGCAATGAGCAAACTCAAAGAAATATTGAGAGAGTTCACAGCTACGACATGGAACGATGTTTATAACAGGTACAACACCAAATTACGAATTGAAGAAGATACTATTGCCCGATCAAAAAGAGAAGACAGGATGAGTTCTAGACGCTCCGAATCAGAAAGAAAAACTGGTAAAAATAGGTACGATCCGTACATGGGACCTCCGGGGCCAGAGGCTCGTTCCAAATTTGAAAACCCACGGTCTGATCACAGACTGTCAAATAGAGATCCGAGCTCATCACCTCAAGATCCAGAAAGGATCGAGATGAGAGAAATAATGGTAATGAAAGAATTGGAGATTACCATTTCAATGTAAGTACTTCCGAATAAATTACAGTATTAAGAAATATGGATGATAAAGTTTGATGTCCCAAAGAAATGAGATCAAATCCAAACAGAAGGAACCCAGACTTCTGGTGTGAATTTCACAATGATCATAGGCACAAAACATCAGACTGTAGGTTATTGCAAGGAGAGGTAGAACACTTATTAAAACAAGGTTATCTAACAGAATTGTTTAGTGAAAAAGGTAAAGAGACATATATGAAGAATAGGCAGGAGCCCCCAAAACCACCATCTCCGAAGAGAACTATAAATGTGATAAATGGAGGAGAGGAGGTAAATGGCGTAACTTATACATCAGCAAGAAGGATGAACAAGTTCAAAGTGACCCACGGGAAACGGACTCGTGAGACTTTGGAGGCTGACAACATCTCATTCGATGATTCAGATGCTGATAGATTATTGCGTCCACATAACGACGCACTGGTAATATCTCTACTTATACATGACACTAACGTGAAAAGAGTATTGATTGATCCAGGTAGCTCGGTCAATATCATTTTTGCTAAGGGTTGTGGAAGAGATTTTAATGAGGGACCGTGTAATTCCAAAAGCACGTTCCTTGCCCGGATTCGACAACTCTACTGTCATAACAAAAGGAGAAATTGAGCTTAATACCTATGCAGAAGGCGTAGTCAAGGAAACAAAATTTCAAGTTATAGATACAGATATGGCTTATAATTTAATCATGTGGATACCAAGGATCCATGACATGGATGCAGTACCATCTACTCTGCATCAGGAAATTATGATTCCCTTCCAAATGGGGAATCCAGCAGATTCGAGGTGATTAGCAGACTTCAAGAAACATCAACTGAGTGATGTATTCCAATAAAAAAGAAATAGCGGAAGAATCAAAAGATGAGGGAGCAACTCGAACTGACACGGAAGAAAATGATTAAAGACACGGTGAATCAAATCACCACGGATGTCGCATCAAGACCTACGAACATGGATTCCAGACCTGATGTTATTCAAGAACCAGAAGAGAATGAAAATATCAAGACAATGATTGAGGAGCTCGAAGCTGTTCCACTGTTCGAGCTTAATCCTGAGCAAAAAATTCACATAGGAGCAAGGCTAAGCCCGACCAGAAGAGGTAAGTTAATTGAATATTTAAAAGTTAACGCAGATTGTTTTGCTTGGTCCCATTCAGATATGACAGGTATACCTCCAGAAGTGATGACTCATAAACTAAATGAAGACCCATCATTCGTACCTATTAAGCAAAAGAAAAAAAAGCAGGGATCGATGAAGAGGTACAGAAACTATTAAAAACCGGTTCAATACATGAGGTAAAATATTCTAATTGGTTAGCTAATACCGTAGTGGTACCTAAAAAGAATGGTAAATGGAGAGTATGCGTAGATTATACAGATTTGAATAAAGCATTCCCAAAAGACTCATTTCCGTTACCGCACATAGATCAAATGATTGATGCCATTGCAGGTCATGAATTATTAATCTTTCTAGATGCATATTATGGTTACAATCAGATAAAAATGGACCCCTCAGACGAGGAAAAACATCCTTTATTGCGAACAGGGGGACTTATTGTTCCAAAGTCATGCCTTTTGGCTTGAAAAATGCTGGACCCACGTATCAAAGGCTAGTGACTAAGATGTTCCAGGAACATCTGGGGAAAACAATGGAGGTGTACATTGATGACATATTGGTAAAGCCAACGCAGGCTGAAGATCATTTCCAACATCTCTCAACTACTTTCGAGATCCTCCGCAGGTATAACATGAAATTAAATCCAGAAAAATGCGCCTTTGGTGTCGAATCAGGTAAATTTTTGGGTTTTCTCGTATCAAATAGAGGCATTGAAGTAAATCCTGCTCAAATTAAAGCTATTGAAGAAATGCCTTATATACTCACGAGCAAAAAGGAAGTTCAAAGATTAACAAGTAGGATTGCAGCTTTAGGAAGATTCATCTCTAGATCTTCAAAGAAGAGTTTTAAATTCTTCTTAGTACTAAAGAAGCAGAATCAATTCGAATGGACTGAAGAATGTCAACAAGCTCTTAAAGACTTGAGGGCTAATCTATCAAATCCCCCACTGCTCTCCAAACCAAAGGAAGGGGAAAGATTATACATTTATCTTGCTGTTGCAGAAACAGCCGTAAGTGCAGTCCTGGTAAGGGAGGACAAAGGTAAGAAATCTCCTATATATTATGTAAGTAAGTCCTTACTAGATGCTGAAACTAGATATCCTCATCTAGAAAAATTAGCCTTGGCTTTAATCATGGCAGCTAGAAAGTTAAGACCGTACTTTCAATGTCACCCAATTACTGCTGTAACTTCGTATCCTTTGAGAAATATTTTGCATAAGCAAGAAATGTCAGGTAGACTGGCTAAATGGGCAATAGAACTAAGTGAATATGACATAGTCTATCAACCTAGGACTGCAATAAAGTCTCAGGTTTTATCCGATTTTAACATTAGCATAATTCCTGAAGTAGAAAAAGAATTACAAATCTTTACCGGAGCTAATCCAGGAATATGGACTCTATTCACCGATGGCTCTTCTAATATTAAAGGTGTAGGGTTGGGAGTTGTTTTGATACCACCTTCGGGTGAAAAGATAAGGCAAGCTATTAAATGTTATCACATCACTAACAATGAAGCAGAGTATGAAGTTGTCATTGCAGGACTCGAATTAGCACGAGAACTCTCAATTGAGCAGATCGTGATCAAAAGTGACTCTCAACTAGTGGTGAACCAGATGCAGGGGACTTATACTGCTAGAGAGACTCGAATGCAACAGTATCTGGAAACCGCACGAGACCTGATGAGGCAATTCCATTCATGGAAGATTATGCAAGTACCTAGAGAGGAAAAATCAGAAGCGGATGTGTTAGCTAATCTTGCAGCAGTTACCGATGTAACAAATAAAGACAATGTTATTGTGATACACTTATTTCATTCAGCAATTGACCAGGACAAGAATGAGGTAACATTTAATAATCTAACCTGGGATTGGAGAAAAGAAATTGTAATTTTTTTGCAGAATGGTACCGTGCCTGAAGATAAGAAAGAAGCTCAAGCACTTCGCTAAAAAGATGCACGGTACTGCCTAGTTTGTGACACTCAGTATCGCAAAATGTTTGGAGGTCACCTAGCAAGGTGCCCTGGACCAAACCAAATTGAGTACGTGATGAAAAAAGTACACGAAGGACATTGTGGGAACCATGCAGGTGTAAGGTCCTTAGTCAAAACCCTAATCAGAGTAGGGTACTATTGGCCTAAGATGGAAGAAGACGCCGAAGATTTTGTAGCTAAATGCGATAAATGTCAGCAATATGCTAACAATATGCATCGGCCCGCAGAATTACTACACCCGGTTATATCACCTTGGCCATTTATGAAATGGGGAATGGATATAGTAGGACCTCTACCCCAGCCAGAGGAAAGGTACGATTTTTACTTGTGTTAACAGATTATTTTTCAAAATGGGTGGAGGCAGATGCTTTTAAACAGGTGCGAGAAAAAGAAGTGAAAAGCTTCATATGGCGAAACATCATATGCCATTTTGGTGTACCAAATTGTATGTGACAATGGCCCACAATTCATAGGCTCATAAATCACAGAATTATTCCAAAGCTGGCAAATTAAACGAATCACTTATTCACCATGTCATCATGTGGCTAACGCATAAGCTAAGTCAACAAATAAAATCATTGTTAACAATCTGAAGAAACGATTGGAAAAAGCTAAGGGAAATTGGTCGGAAGAACTACCGGCAGTACTATGGGCTTATAGAACTACTGCAAAGACAGCCACGGTAGAAACCCCATTCGCGCTTGTTTACGGCTCAGAAGATCTAATACCAGTGGAAATTGGTGAAGCGAGCATGAGATTCACAACAGCAACAGAAGAAACAAACAATGATGAGTTGAGAACAAATCTGGATTTACTCGAGCAAAGGAGAGAAGCTGCTTTAATACGCATGGCAGCTCAAAAGCAAATCATAGAGCGATATTACAACAGAAAATCTCACCTCAGATATTTCAAAATTGGGGACTTTGTCCTTAAGAAAGTTTTTCAATCAACAAAGGAGGCTGGAGCAGGAAAATTAAATCCAAATTGGGAAGGACTCTACAAAGTGCATGGTATTGCTGGAAAATGTGCTTATGAGCTGGAAACCATGGATGGCAGAATTTTACCAACAAGTTGGAATGCTTTTCACTTGAATAAATACTACTTCTAAGGAAAAGGAATACCCACGTTCAGGTATTATTACGTTCAATTTTATTAGTATAGTTAAAATTATACTAACCATTTTAGATGATAGGCAAAAAGCTAACCCATAACCAAATGATGATATTAGACCTGAATAAATACGAGAAAGTAACTGAATTCCCGGTCTAGGGTTACAACTTTCTGATAGCAGTCATCATCTAAACTATATACCTTCGAGTCCCGTATGTTTTTCCTTTTCAGGAAAAGGACCACAATAAAGGAATAGTCAAGTGCTCGAGATTTCATTCTTCAAAGCTCAAACACTTGGGGAACAATACAGTATAGAAGAGGAAAAGAAGACTATAAAAAGAGTCAAAGTTCAAGCCTGAAGATCCATTTTTCCAATAAATCAAAATTTATGAGCAGAATCAAAGAGCCAAAGACAAAAACACAAAGCCTGATTTAGAAACCTACAACGAACATACTCGTGAATGTAAACGAATGTTTAGGCTAAAGGCAGAATTTAGTTACGGGTAGAAATTCATACCCCGTGTTTATTCAAAACCTGTTGTAAAAAAAAACAGTTACAAAAGAGTTATAGACGATACTCAAACATATGTAAAATGTTACGAAAGTTGAATAATATAAAGACTTTCTACAAAACATCATTTGGAAAAAACATGTGAATTCCTATCTCTCTTTTGTATGTTTACACCATTATGAAGTTGAGACGTCTTCTTCATTAAGTGTCGTTCATAAAAGGGCCCTCTTTTATAAATCGTGCTTATTTCAAAAAAGACACGAAATACTGAAGCATTTTTCAATACAAAATTAAATATCAAGGGGTAAAACAAAAACCCGAACGTAAAGCGTGCAAACACTTAAGAGTAAAACGAAAACTCGAAAAAACACAAGTCATGCTAAGAAATATTAACATTATATAATGGTAAAAACCAAGTATTAACTTAGTTTAAACCAAATTTGTTAATACAAAGTTGCCCCTAAGTTGTCATTGGGGACTTACTAAAACAAACTTCACCCCCAAATGGGACCGGGGGTAACCAACAATTGATTCTCCAAAAGAAAAGAAAAAAGAAAGGGGTTAACAAACACTTTCACTAGACACTGGGAGGATTATCTTCATCAACAGAAGGAGCAGCTTGAGATGGCAAGGGTTGGGCAGCAACTTCATCAGGCACGATTTCATCACCCATTGGAACTTCAACCTCAGGTAATGAAAAATTTTGACTCTGCCGAGACCTTTCAATTATCTCCTTAGTTTTGGCAATTTCAGCTTGTAAATCAAAGTTTTCTTGGCCCACTTCCGTTGATGTATCAAGTCGGGCATTCAAATAAGCCCAACTCACATCAACAACTGCCTTATCCTCGAGAGCTTTATAGTCCTTCTCCCATTGTTCAACGTCTGCTCTCAGTTCATCCCTTTCAACCACAGCAGCATCGTAGGAAGCCTGTAAAGGATCAAGGGATCTCTCCAGAAATTGAACCTTGTTAGAGGATTCACGGAGGTCTTCTTGGACCTGAGTAAGCGATTGCACGAGTTCTCCAGCATAAGCCTCCTTCTGGTTTAGCAAATCCTTCAAGCTTCTTATTTCTTCAGAAGCAAGGGAAAGTTGTTATGCAAATGAGGATTCCAAGACGTTCTTATCCTTTCCTGCTTGATTCGACAAAGCCTTCTCAATGGCTAATTCTGCTGTTATCACTCTAACCTGCTGCTCAAAGGTACACTTTTCCTCTTCTACTGCTTCCATATCAAGTTGAAGGCTCTCAAATTGTTCCTTCCAGTTATCTGCCTCGGTATGATGGTCATTCATTAACTGCTCCATATGTATGATCATTTTCATCAACTCTGTACCAATGAGATTGATCTATAAAAAAAAATAGGGGAAAATTAGATACGGCAAAGGCTAGTGTTAAGAATAAATAACAAGAAGATTACCTTCAAAGATGAGTGTAAAATCTCATTCATCCACGTTAAGGAGCTATGACTTTCCAATTTTGACTTTTCAACCGGGCCAATCAAAGGCTTCAACCACACATCCACCTTGCCTGATTTCTTTAAGAGGCTACCTTCTGCAGGAACCTCGATCATAATTCGCTTCATCTCCCCATTTCTAGAAGACCCTACTTCAATAATAGAAGGCACGGTAGTAGGGGTAGATGAAGGAGCCACGGGTGGCACAGAGGGGGAAGCAGAAACAGCAACATGCACGACAGACTGAAGTTCTGCTGGAGTAGAAGGAGGAAAAATGGCAAGAGGCGTCTCCTCTGAAATTGAGCCAAAACCTGATGGAACAATTGTTCAACTGACTTAGTGGCTGCAGAAGGAGTTTCCTCCTCAGAGTATGCAGGGGTAGAATGATCAGGCTCAGGCACGGAAGATGGACCAGTAAGGGGAGCAGATTCATCATCAAATATGACTCTTCTTCTTGCTCGTGGCCTACGAACCAACGAGCCTTCCTCCTGCTCCTCCTCATCTTCTAAGGTTTGAGTCCTATCCGCTTTCCTTTTTGACGTAGAAGAATTTAAGATAATTTCTTGAGCCTTGGCCAAAGAGAGCTTAGAAGCAGTTATAGCAGCAACGGTGACACCACGAGCGGGAAACCCTAACAAACAAAAGGGATCAGAGAAGTTCAAAAAAAGAAGAAGAGGGAAACGTAAAAAAAGACCTACCATGGTATTTTACTTTCCAACCAAACCTTGCAGAAAGGTATTTCCAAGAACATTCTTCCATTGGAGCAATCGACAACATTTTTTCTACCCAACCACGAAAACCAAAAATCTCCTCGACAGTTCCCATGGTTGCTAAAAAAAGACAAAAACAATCATGGTACTGAACATCTATCAAGAATAAGGAAATAAGTGAGTAAAAAACTTACGTGCAAAGTTCCACTTCTCATGGAAGGGTAAATTTTCTTCACCTACTAATCCACCTGTAGGGGCAACAACAAACTTGGCATACCAATATCTATCTTTATCATCATCAGGAGTGACTAAAACTCTCTTACTCCTAGCCACAAGAGTAAAGATTCCTTGGCGGAATAACTTGGGAGAGTAGAGGTGAATAAGATGATAGAAGGTAAAAGGAAGTAAATCCAAGTTAGCCAAATATCTGAATCATGCTACTTCCCTCCAGACGATAGGACCGATTTGTGCCAAACACACGTTGAAAAATCGACAAAACTCTATAATGATATGGTCGATGGAAGGCCTGAAACCCAAAGTAAAAGGGTAGGTACATACAAAAGAATAGCTTGTTTTGTAAGAAGTTATCCTTTGATTTTCATTGGGGACCAAGACCGGGAAATCAAATTTCCAATAACAGTCTCTGCGCACAAGAGAAATCAAACTCTCAGTAATTTGAGTAGGGTAAAGATCAGCGCGATCATGAGACGTCATGGAAGAAAGATATTTTCTTATGGCTTCATTCTCATTTATGAAAGAAAATTCAGCGGGTACAATCTCATCAACCTTTGGTTCGCGAAGTGGTTCGCTGGATTCTCTAATCTTAGAAGAAGATCTAGAAGCTCTAGCCCTAGAAGAAGATGGAGTAACAATAACCCTAGAAGTGGGTGAGGGAGTAATGTTACGTTAAGAAGAAGAAGACCCTCTGGAAGGTGTTGAGCCCAAACTCCTTAATCTACCGCCCCTTCTACCCCGGATTGGAGCAGAAGAAGGAGATAGTTCATCAACTATTATCACTTTTCTGGGGTCTTAGTTTAAAGAAGACATATTTGCATGAAAGAAAAACTTGTAAGCAGCAAAAGAAAGTTAGAAGTTTTTCGTAGAAGCAAAGGCAAAAAGGGGTATTTATACACGAAGGCAACCGTCAAAAAATGGAAAGATACTGATGTGAAAGTCATTATTAAAATTGTCGCTTCGTGACTGATGCAGTCGCAAAAATCCATAAAGTGAGATGATGAATTGCAGAACTAATCCGGAATCACCACGTGGCACATGCATTTAATAGACATGACAAGCGACGCGTACTTTCAGAGACAGATGCAATGATATAAGTAGAACGGCGGCAAAAAATTCCCGCCATAAATGTGTATCCACTTACCAAACACTCAATTGATAAATAAATTGTAAGTGGGGGGACTATATGTATTGGTAAAAAATAGACATTACACATGTAATATCTTGGATGACAAAGCAATATACGTGGAGCAATGAAAGGGCGACAGCTAGATGAAAACTTAGAATTAGGTATGGAACAAAGAGGTACGGGGTAAACACCCACGAGATAATTAGAAGAGGAAGCTCCAGTCTAATTGAGGAGTTGAAGAGATACGGTCAGAATGAGCCAGGCAGAATAAAGGGCAGATTCATAGATCTTCAATCAATGAGTTAAACGTTACTGAATCTTCACGCAACAGTTACAATTACCTATTGTAACGTTACATTAATGATATAAATACTCATTAATGTTCAAACATTAAGAAGGGTAGACGTTATATTAAGAAATTCTCTAAAGGGAGTAAAATCTCACTTGTATGGACACGTTCGAACCACTGCCGAAATATATCTACATTTATATGAACTTATTATTTTCCTATTTTGCAAGTCTAATTTCTATTCTTAGTGAATTTTCTTGGTTATCAGAAGCCCGAGTACTTATTAAAATAGCTTTGACTAAGAATCTAATTCTTTGGTTAAACAAATTGGTTACGTTACCGGGAATCTGATAATCTTTGTTTTTTCTCGAATAACCTTTATCGAATCATGTCGAATACCAACGAAAACAACCAACAAACAACTGGAACCCCAGTTGCATCGCCTCAGGGATCCCACGAGGTTCAAGGGACAACTCCCCAGAAAGATCTACAACTCACAACAATGTTCAAATTGGAAACGAGCAAACATGAGAACAAGACCCTGTGAAGCATATGGTTGGTGAATATGTGAGTGAAGCTCTTCAATCTTTCATGAGGGGGATACCAACTGTGACACCTACGCCTCCTCCAGACAACACCGCGACTGTAGAAAATCTACAATCTGGACTAGCAAATTCGAGAAGTAAAGGCACTCTAAATGAATCACTTGAAGGAAGACCAGGTATGTCTAATAATTCAGATTTACAATCTTTAATATTAACCTTCCAGAAACAGGTGAAGGAACAAAACAATTTCATCGAGCAAATTCCTGGAGTACCACCTGTCATCAAGGGTATTGATATTAATAAATACTCTCAACAACCCTGGAAGCCAAGTGCAGCACCTTTGCCGATTCCCAAGAAATTCAAAATTCCTGACATACCAAAGTACGATAGGACAACTGATCCACGTGATCATGTTACTTATTTCACCACAGGAGTAAAAGGCAACGACCCGACTAAGCAAGAAATTGAATCCGTGTTGGTCAAAAAATTTGGGGAGAGACTCACCAAAGGAGCATTAACATGGTATTCTCTTTTTCCTGAAAATTCTGTTGATTCTTTTGCTGAGCTTGCAGATTTTTTTATAAAAGCACATTTCGGTGCGCAAAAAGTGGAAAAGGGATGGAAGACATATTCAAAATAAAACACGGAGATACAAAGTTGCTTCGTGAATTCGTAGACAAGTTTCAACGTGAAAGGATACTTCTACCAAGAGTACCTGACAATTGGGCAGCTATGGCTTTTGCAAGTAATTTGAACGATACAAGCTCTGAAGCAACGAGCAGACTCAAAGAGATCTTGAGAGAGTTCCCAGCTACGACATGGAACGATGTTTATAACAGGTACAATACCAAATTACGAATTGAAGAATATACTATTTACCGATCAAAAACAGAAGACATGATGAGTTCTAGACGCTCCGAATCAGAAAGGAAAACTGGCAAAAACATGTACGATCCGTACATGGGACCTTCAGGACGAGAGGCTTGTTCCAAATTTGAAAACCAACGGTCTGATCACAGACCGTCAAATAGAGATTCGAGCTCATCATCATCAAGATCCAGAAAGGATCGAGATGAGCGAAATAGTGGTAATGCAAGAATTGGAGATTACAATTTCAGTGTAAGTACTTCCGAATAAATTACAGTATTAAGAAATATGGATGATAAAGTTTGATGTCCCAAAGAGATCAGATCAAATCCAAACAGAAGGAACCCAGACTTCTGGTGTGAATTTCACAATGATCATGGGCACAAAACATCATACTGCAGGTTGTTGCAAGGAGAGGTAGAACACTTATTAAAATAAGGTTATCTAACAGAATTGTTTAGTGAAAAAGGTAAACAGACATATATGAAGAATAGGCAGGAGCCCCAAAAACCACCATCTCCGAAGAGAACTATAAATGTGATAAATGGAGGAGAGGAGGTAAATGGCGTAACTTATACATCAACAAGAAGGATGACCAAGTTCACAGTGACCCACGGGAAACGGACTCGTGAGACTTGGGAGGCTGACATCATCTCATTCGACAATTCAGATGCTAATGGATTACTGCTTCCACACAACAAGGCACTGGTAATATCTCTACTTATACATGACACTAACATAAAAAGAGTATTGATTGATCCAGGTAGCTCGGTCAATATCATTTTCCTAAGGGTTGTGGAAGATATTTTTATGGCGGACCGTGTAATTCCAAAAGCACGTTCCTTGTCCGGATTCGACAACTCTACTGTCATAACAAAAGGAGAAATCGAGCTTAATACCTATGCAAAAGGCTTAAATATAAATGAAAAAGGGGAGAAGGTCATACCTTAGCAATAATATCGTTTGAGCAGTTATATGATCCAATTGTTTGTTAGTTGCTCTCCTTCCATTGTGCTAAGTTTGTAGGATCCTTTCCCTACAACTCTGAGGAATCGGTACGGCCCTTCCCAATTGGGGCCTAGTTTCCCTTCATTTGGATCTCGAGTATTGAGGGTGACTTTCCTTAGAATTAAGTCCGTGACTCCGAAATGGCGAAGGTTCACCCTTTTGTTGTAGTACCTCTCGATCCTTTGCTTTTGCGCGGCCATTCAAACTAGTGCGGCTTCACGCTTTTCATTTAATAGTTGGAGACAAGTCTTCATAGCCTCGTGGTTCAAATCCTCAATAGTATGCTGAAACCTGAGGCTAGGTTCCCCGACCCCGACAGAAAACAACGCTTCGGACCCATACACCAAAGAAAATGGGGTTTACCCCGTGCTCTCTTTGACGTTGTTCGATATGCCCATAACACCTCGAGCAATACTTCTCTCCATTTCCCTTTAGCATCATTCATCCTTTTCTTCAAGTTTTGAATGATAGTTTTGTTTGTGGTATCGTCCTGGCCATTTGCGCTTCGGTGATAGGACGTAGATAGGATCCTTTTGATTTTATGGTCCTCGAAGAATTTTGTCACTTTGCTGCCAATGAACTTCTTCCTATTTTCGCATACTATCTCGGCGGGTATCCCAAACCGACACAAGATGTGGTCCCATATGAAGTTAATGACTTCTTTTTCTCTTACTTACTCAAAGGCCTGTGCTTCTACCGTTTTGAAAAATAATCAGTCATAAACAAAATAAATTTAGCTTTACCTGGGTCCGTTGGTAGGGGGCCGACGATGTCCATCCCCCATTTCATGAGCGGCCACGGGAAAGGAACAAATGGAGTTGTTCACCGGGATGATGGATCATCGGTGCGAACCTTTGACATTTATCACACCTTCGAACGAACTCCTTAGTATATTTTTCCATGCTATCCCAATAATACCCTGCTCTATAACCTTGCGGATCAGAGAGTCGGCACTGAAGTGGTTTCCACAGATGCCTTCGTGGATTTCTCGTAGTACATAATAGGTGTCCCCCGGTTCCAAGCACACTGCCAGTGGTCCATCGAAGGTTCTTCTATATAATGTTCCATTATCATCAAGTTAGAACCGAGCTTCTTTGGATCATAAAGCTCTCGAATCCTTTGGGTCCGAGGGGAGCTTCCCGTGCTTCAAGTATTCAACGTACTTATTCCTCCAATCCCACGTCAAACTTGTTGAATTAATTTCCGCATGGACTTCTTCGACCACCGACCTCGACAATTGGATGACAGTCCCCGGGACAATATCATCTTCTTCAATCGACGAACCCAAATTTGCAAGTGCATCGGCCTCGCTGTTCTGTTCTCGAGGTACATGGTCCAGTGTCCATTCCTTGAAGAGATGTAATGTCACTTGAAGTTTGTCTAAGTACCTTTGCCTTCTATCTTCTCGAACCTAGAAGCTTCCGTTTACTTGATTTACTACCAAAAGGGAGTCACACTTAGCCTCAATGACCTCTGCTCCTAGGACCTTGGCCAGTTCGAGACCTGCAATCATGGCCTCATACTCTGCCTCATTGTTAGAAAATTTTGAAGTTTTGATAGATTGTCTAATGATGTTGCCCGTAGGCGGTTTTAAAACAATATCGAGTCCAGACCCTTTCACATTCGAGGTGCCGTCCATGAAGAGGGTCCATACCCTCGAAGATGTACCCGTTTTTAGCAAGAATTCCTTTTCTACTTCGGGTACGAGGGCAGGCGCAAAGTCTGCCACGAAGTCTGCCAAAATTTGGGACTTGTAACTGTTCGGGGTTGATATTCGATATCATACCCTCCAAGTTCGATGGCTCATTTGAGCAATCGGCCTGATAATTCGAGTTTATACAAGATATTTCGAAGTGGGATGTAGTCAATACACATATAGGGTGGCATTGAAAATATGGTTTTAATTTCCGAGATGCGCTTATTAGTGCAAGAGCTAACTTTTCCAAATGCGGGTACCTGGTTTCAGCATCTCCTAAGGTCTGACTACATAATAAACAGGAAATTCCGTACCTTGTTCTTCTCGAACCAGCACTCCACTTACCGCTACCTCGAACACGGCTAAATACAAGTAGAGCTTTTCATCCTCCTTCGGAGTGTGAAGCAAGGGTGGGCTCGAGAGATACAGTTTTAATTCGTTCAAGGCTCGTTGACACTCCATAGTCCATGCGAAGTATTTCTTCTTTTTGAGTAGGTAAAAGAAATGATGACTCTAATTCGATGATCTTGAGATAAACTGGCCTAGGGCAGCTATCCGTCCGGTTAGCCGTTGTACGACTTTCACATTGTTTACGACAGTGATATCCTCGATAGATTTGATTTTGTCAGGGTTGATCTCGATCCCCCTGTTCGACACCATGAAACCTAAGAACTTGCCCGAGCCAACTCCAAAAGCGCATTTCTAGGGTTTGAGTTTCATGTTGTACTTTCTTAAGATGTCGAACGTTGCTCGTAAATGAGTCAAATGGTCCGCTGCGTGCAGGGACTTAACTAGCATGTCATCAATATAAACTTCCATAGATTTGCCTATCTGATGTTCAAACATTTTATTAACTAGGCGTTGGTATGTAGCCCCTGCATTTTTTAGCCCGAAGGGCATTACGTTATAGCAATATGTACCATACTTAGTGATAAACGAAGTCTTTTCCTGGTCCTTCAGGTTCATCCGAATTTGGTTGTACCCGGAGTAGGCATCGAGAAAAGTAAGGATCTCGTGGCCGGACGTAGCATCGATCAAACAATCAATGTGGGGCAATGGGAAAGAGTCTTTAGGGAATGCTTTGTTCAAATCTTTGTAATCTACACACATTCTAAGTGTGTTTCCCTTTATAGGGACTACTACTACATTAGCTAGCCACCGGGATATTTTACTTCCCTAATGGACCCTATGTTAAGAAGTTTGGTTACCTCATATTTGATGAATGCGTGCTTTACCTCGGACTGAGGCCTGCTCTTTTGTTTCACCGGTTTAAATCTGGGATCGAAGCTTAGTCGATGAGTGGTTATCTCCGGTGGGATCCCTATCATATCTAAGTGGGACCAAGAAAAGCAATCAATGTTATCAATAAGGAATTGAATGAGTTTTTTCCTGATTTCGGGGGTTAATCTCATCCCCAAGTATTTTCGTTCCGGCAAATACTCGATCAATATCACCTGCTAGAGTTCCTCGACCGTGGTCGCATCTGACTCCTCGGGGGCAATGAAAGCTCGAGGGGTGGGAAATCTTCCTCTTCGTTCTCGACCACGTGTTCCTCGGGCTCAACCGAGGATATAGACTGTGATTGCTATTTGGTTACCTATTTGTCTTTGACGCTCGACTTTTCCGATGTAGAGGGCCTCGGTATTACTGCCAAGTCATGCACTGCAAACATCTCCTTAGTTGCATACTGCTACCCATATACCGTTTTCACGCCATCTTTTGTTGGGAACTTCATCATTTGATGAAGGGTTGATGGCACTGCCCTCATGCTGTGGATCCACTGCCTTCCAAGCAAAGCATTATACCTCATGTCACCTTCGATGACATGAAACTTTGTGTCTTGTATGGTTCCAACCCATTTATTGGGAGGGTGATTTCCCCCTTCGTTGTTTCACTTTCCATGTTGAAGCCATTCAAGACTCGAGATGCTGGTATGATTTGGTCAAGCAGCTCGAGCTACTCCACGACTCTCGAGCCATTCCACTTTTTTATCGTTGTCCTCGATCCTTTTCTCTCCCGACTCGATCCTCTTTGTGAGTTCTTCGAACATTCTCATGATTGTGGGGTCAGTTCCTGATCCATTGTTGCTCGACCTTTTCGGGACTCGTTCAACACGATGAGTAGTTTTTTGTCCCACCACACTCGGAGTCCTTTGCTAGCTTTGAAACTAAGCGATGGCAATCTGTTGCGCTTGTAACATTTCGAAAGTCACTCGGAACTGACTTTCCCATCTCCTCAACCCTGTGTTCTTTGGCCATTGGGTGTAACTTCTCCACGCACGCTTCCTCTGATGTATGTGCCCAAGTCGACGTTTATAACAATGTGTGAACTAACATCGGCTGGGTTAGGAACTGGTGCTACCCAAGGGTTGAGAGGTGGCACACCGGCCCCTAAAGCTGTTGCATTTTAATTGGTGTATTTGCTGAGTTCGACATGTTTTAGCCCAAAATCAAAGAATCTTTGACAAGAAAAAGTGTGAAGAATAACGTGTGTTATCAGAAAACTAGCACTGAAATAATCACTATTATCTTTAACCCCACGGTGGGCGCCAAACTGTTTACCTAAAAAATACGAGTAACAATTAAATTTGATTTGTGATTTTAAAGATGTGTGATCTAGTCTAATACTAGTTAATAAACAAGTAATGTAGAGTATGAATGAAAAGAATTGATGAACCAAACCGGTGTTGCTAGAGCAATAGAGACCTCGAGTTTGATGACCCCGAGGCGAGTTAAGAGCAATAAAGCAAGAACAGTAAAGTAAGTGTAATAAAGTTAAAGAATGATTCTGGAGAGCATTAGACGAGAAAAGTAAGATAGTATATTCTTTGTCAATGATCAGATTGTCTTTACAAATGATTGGGATCCCCTTTATATAGGAGGAAAAATCCTAAATATTTTACATTTCTATTTGCAGTAAGTAATTTTATTGGTACAGCTGTATAACAACCTAGTACGGATTTGTACTAATTCTATCCCGGAAATTATGCCATGATATTTGGGGACGTGGCGACAATCTTGTCATTTCCGTAACAAACTCATAACGGCACTATTCAGCATCGGTCGTGTCTTGCTTCGATGCTCATCGAGCACCTAGGTCCTCGAGCCTCTTATTTCGCCGTCGAGCTTGACCTCGACCTCTTCCAGGCTTCTGACCTGGATGTAACTTCTCGAGTCTACAAAATCAGGGCATGAGATTTTGACCATATACATACTTGTAATTAAATTTTCGGTAACTTGAAGGCTTAACATTATCTACATATAAGTTAAGTTCCAAGAAATTCAAAATAAACCAACTATATAAGTTAAATTTAAAAAAAAATAAAAATAAAATGAGGACAAAAAGTGGATATGAGTCTCTCTCTAGGTTGAACTTGTATTGCAATTTGAAAAAGGATTTTTACACGACCATATTAATTGTTTACTTTTTCAAGTCATATACATAAATTATACATTTATTATACACAATTATACATATATAATACATAAATTATGCACATATTATATATTCGCCGACTATTTTTAATTTAAGTGGTAGGTTGAGCGGCTATTTGGGTTAATTCTTCATTTGAAAGTCTAAATCATGGGCCTCCAAATGTTTTGACTTTGACCAACGTGTAATATTTTAGGTTGCCCATGGTGCATTTCCTTCGGGGAGAAGTACATAAATAGTCATTCTTAGGACGCTAATTTAAGGATTAATTAGTATTTATTTAAACCAAAAAACTTAATTTTAGGATAATTCAAGATTTTTTTTGTCCTAAAAGTTTACACAAGAAACTGAAATTCAAGACTCTATAGCTAATTCCTAAAGGAATTTTTACATACATATACACTATTGGAAACCTTATTACCCTCTCTACTCAAGTTTCAATTAATTACCTCCTATATATAAATTACCAATTATATACACTTTAGCAATTAAATGTGTCACACCTCCTTTTTCCCAAAAGGGTGGGATAAGGGAGTTTTCCAATTTAAGTGACATTAATCGAAATGAGATTATTTTATTTAATTTTAGAGTCGCCACTTGGGATAATTTATGGTGTCTCAAGTCACTGGTTTATTTTAAATCCCAAATCGTGGAAGTTTGACTCCGTTAAAAGTCTGCGAAACCAGAAGACTGAGTGGATTACTGCTTCCACATAATGACGCACTGGTAATATCTCTACATATACATGACACTAACGTAAAAAGAGTATTGATTGATCCAGGTAGCTCGGTCAATATCATTTTGCTAAGGGTTGTGGAAGAGATGTTAATGGGGGACCATGTAATTCCAAAAGCACGTTCCTTGTCCGGATTCGACAACTCTACTGTCATAACAAAAGGAGAAATCGAGCTTAATACCTATGCAGAAGGCTTAAATGTAAATGAAAAAGGGGAGAAGGTCATCCTTAGCAATAATATCATTTGAGCAGTTATATGTTCCAATTATTTGGTAGTTTCTCTCCTTCCATTGTGCTAAGTTTGTAGGATCCTTTCCCTACGACTCCGAGGACTCGGTACGGTCCTTCCCAATTGGGGCCTAGTTTCCCTTCATTTGGATCTCGAGTATTGAGGGTGAATTTCCGTAGAACTAAGTCCCTGACTCCGAAATGGCGAAGGTTCGCCTTTCTGTTGTAGTACCTCTCGATCCTTTGCTTTTGCGCGGCCATTCAAACTAGTGCAGCTTCACGCTTTTCATTTAATAGTTCGAGACAAGTGTTCATAGCCTCGTGGTTTGAATCCTCGGTAGTATGTTGAAACCTGTCGCTAGGTTCCTCGACCTCGACCGAAATCAATGCTTCGGACCCATACACCAAAGAAAATGGGGTTTCCCCCGTGCTCCACTTTGACGTTGTTCGATATGCCCATAGCACCTCGAGCAATACTTCTCTCAATTTCCCTTTAGCATCATTCAACCTCTTCTTCAAGTTTTGAATGATAGTTTTGTTTGTGGACTCGGCGTGGCCATTTGCGCTTGGGTGATAGGGCGTGGATAGGATCCTTTTGATTTTATGGTCCTCGAAGAATTTTGTCACTTTGCTGCCAATGAACTGCTTCCCATTGTCGCATACTATCTCGGGGGTATCCCGAACCGACACATGATGTGGTCCCATATGAAGTCAATGACTTCTTTTTCTCTTATTTTCTCAAAGGCCTGCGCTTCCACCATTTTGAAAAATAATCAGTCATAAAAAAAAATTTAGCCTTAGCTGGGCCCGATGGTAGGGGGCCGACGATGTCCAACATCCATTTCATGAGTGGCCACGGGATAGAACCGAATGGAGTTGTTCACCAGGCTGATGGATCATCGGTGCGAACCTTTGACATTTATCACACCTTCGAACGAACTCCTTAGTATCTTTTTCCATGCTATCCAAATAATACCCTGCTCTAATAACCTTGTGGATCAGAGAGTCGGCACTGGAGTGGTTCCCACAGGTGCCTTCGTGGATTTCTCATAGTACATAATTGGTGTCCCCCGGTTCTAAGCACACTGCCAGTGGTCCATCGAAGGTTCTTCTATATAATGTTCCATTTTCATCAAGTGAGAACCGAGCTGCTTTGGCTCATAAAGCTCTCGATTCCTTTGGGTCCGAGGGGAGCTTCCCGTGCTTCAAGTATTCGACGTACTTATTCCTCCAATCCCACATCAAACTTGTTGAAATAATTTCCGCATGGCCTTCTTCGACCACCGACCTCAACAATTGGACGACAGTCCCCGGGACAATATCATCTTCTTCAATCGATGAACCAAAATTTGCAAGTGCATCGGCCTCGCTGTTCTGTTCTCGAGGTACATGGTCCAGTGTCCATTCCTTGAAGCGATACAATGTCACTTGAAGTTTGTCTAAGTACCTTTGCATTCTATCTTCTCGAATCTCGAAGCTTCCGTTTACTTGATTTACTACCAAAAGGGAGTCACACTTGGCCTCAAGGACCTCTGCTCCTAGGACCTTGTCCAGTTCGAGACCTGCAATCATGGCCTCATACTCGGCCTCATTGTTAGTTAATTTAGAAGTTTTGATAGATTGTCTAATGATATTGCCCGTAGGCGGTTTTAAAATAATACCGAGTCCAGACCCTTTCACATTCGAGGTGCCGCCCGTGAAGAGGGTCCATACCCTCGAAGATGTACTCGTATTTAGAAAGAGTTCCTTTTCTACTTCGGGTACGAGGGCAGGTGCAAAGTCAGCCACGAAGTCTGCCAAAATTTGGGACTTGTAGCTGCTCGGGGTTGATATTTGATATCATACCCTCCAAGTTCGATGGCCCATTTGAGCAATCGGCCTGATAATTCGGGTTTATGCAAGATATTTCGAAGTGTGATGTAGTCAATACACATATAGGGTGACATTGAAAATATGGTTTTAATTTCCTAGATGCGCTTATTAGTGCAACAGCTAACTTTTCCAAATGCCGGTACCTGGTTTCAGCATCTCCTAAGGTCCGACTTACATAATAAATAGGAAATTGCGTACTTTGTTCTTCTCGAACTAGCACTCCACTTACCGCTACCTCAAACACGGCTAAATACAAGTAGAGCTTTTCATCCTCCTTTGGAGTGTGAAGCAAGGGTGGGCTCGAGAGATACCTTTTTAATTCTCTAAGGCTCTTTGACACTCCGGAGTCCATGCGAAGTCTTTCTTCTTTTTGAGTAGGGAAAGAAATGATGACTCTGATTCGATGATCTCGAGATAAACTGGCCTAGGGCAGCTATCCGTCCGGTTAGCCGTTGTACGACTTTTACATTGTTTACGACGGTGATATCCTTGATAGCTTTGATTTTTTCAGGGTTGATCTCGATCCCCCTGTTCGACACCATGAAACCTAAGAACTTGCCCGAGCCAACTCCAAAAGCACATTTCTCGGGGTTGAGTTTCATATTGTACTTTCTTAAGATGTCGAACGTTGCTCGTAAATGAGTCAAATGGTCCGCTGCGTGTAGGGACTTAACTAGCATGTCATTAATATAAACTTCCATAGATTTGCCTATCTGATGTTTGAACATTGTATTAACTAGGCGTTGGTATGTAGCCCCTGCATTTTTTAGCCCGAAGGGCATTACGTTATAGCAATATGTACCATACTTCGTGATAAACGAAGTCTTTTCCTGGTCCTTCAGGTTCATCAGAATTTGGTTGTACCCGGAGTAGGCATCGAGAAAAGTAAGGATCTCGTGGCCGGATGTAGTATCGATCAAACGATCAATGTTGTCAATGGGAAAGAGTCTTTAGGGCATGCGTTTTTCAAATCTTTGTAGTCTACACACATTCTAAGTTTGTTTCCCTTTTTAGGGACTACTACTACATTAGCTAGCCACCGGGATATTTTACTTCCCTAATGGACCCTATGTTAAGAAGTTTGGTTACCTCGTCTTTGATGAATCTGTGCTTTACCTCGGACTGAGGCCTCCTCTTTTGTTTCACCGGTTTAAATCTGGGATCGATGCTTAGTCGATGAGTGGTTATCTCCGGTGGGATCCCTATCATATCTAAGTGGGACCAAGCAAAGTAATAAATGTTATAAATAAGGAATTGAATGAGTTTTTTCCTGAGTTCGGGGGTTAATCTCATCCCCAGGTATACCTTTCGTTCCGGCAGATACTCGATCAATATCACCTGCTCGAGTTCCTCGACCGTGGACTTCGTCGCATCTGACTCCTCGGGGGCGGCGAAAGCTCGAGGGGTGGGAAATCTTCCTTGTCGTCCTCGACCACCTGTTCCTTGGGCTCAACCGAGGATATAGACTGTGATTGCTATTTGGTTACCTATTTGTCCTTGACGCTCGACTTTTCCGATGTAGAGGGCCTCGGTATTACTGCCAAGTCATGGACTGCAAACATCTCATTAGTTGCATACTGCTACCCATATACCATTTTCACGCCATCTTTTGTTGGGAACTTCATCATTTGATGAAGGGTTGATGGCACTGCCCTCATGCTGTGGATACACGGCCTTCCAAGCAAAGCATTATACCTCATGTCACCTTCGATGACATGAAACTTTGTGTCTTGTATGGTTCCGACCACATTTATTGGGAGGGTGATTTCCCCCTTTGTTGTTTCACTTGCCATGTTGAAGCCATTCAAGACTCGAGATGCTGGTATGATTTGGTCAAGCAGCTCGAGCTACTCCACGACTCTCGAGCCATTCCATTTTTTTATCGTTGTCCTCGATCCTTTTCTCTCCCGGCTCGATCCTCTTTGTGAGTTCTTCGAACATTCTCATGATTGTGGGGTTAGTCCCTGAACCATTGTTGCTCGACCTTTCCGGGAGTGGTTCAACACGATGAGTAGTATCTGGTCCCACCACACTCGGAGTCCTTTGCTGGCTTTGCAACTGAGCGATGGCAATCTGTTGCGCTTGTAACATTTCGAAAGTCACTCGGAGATTGACTTTCCCATCTCCTCGACCCTATGTTCTTCGGCCATTGGGTTGAACTTCTCCACGCACGCTTCCTCCGATGTTTGTGCCCAAGTCGACGTTTATAGCAACGTGTGAACTAACATCGGCTGGGTTAGGATTTGGTGCTTCCCCAGGGTTGAGAGGTGTAACACCGGCCCCTGAAGCTGTTGCATTTTCATTTTCCCCGTGGAATCTGAGGCCGTCGTTACCATGAATTGGTGTATTTGCTGAGTTCGACATGTTTTAGCCTAAATAATCTTTGACAAGAAAAAGCGTGAAGAATAACGTGTGTTATCCGAAAACTAGCACTGAAATAATCACTATTATCTTTAGCTCCACGGTGGGCGCCAAATTGTTTACCTAAAAAATACGAGTAAAAATTAAATTTGATTTGTGATTTTAAAGATGTGTGATCTAGTCTAATACTAATTAATAAACAAGTAATGTAGAGTATGAATGAAAAGAATTGATGAACCAAACCAGTGTTGCTAGAGCAATAGAGACCTCGAGTTTGATGACCCCGAGGTGAGTTAGGAGCAATAAAGCAAGAACGGTAAAGTAAGTGTAATAAAGTTAAAGAATGATTCTGGAGAGCAGTAGACGAGAAAAGTAAGATAGTATATTCTTTGCCAATGATCAGATTGTCTTTACAAATGATTGGGGTCCCCTTTATATAGGAGAGGAAATCCTAAATATGGTACATTTCTTTTAGAGTAAGAAATTTTATTGGTACAGTTGTATAACAATCTAGTACAGATTTGTACTAATTCTATCCCGAAATTTATGCCATGATATTTGAGGACGTGGCGACAATCTTGTCATTTCCGTAACAAACTCATAACGGCACTATTCGGCATCGGTTTTGTCTTGCTTTGATGCTCATCGAGCACCTAGGCCCTCGAGCCTCTTGTTCTGCCTTCAAGCTTGACCTCGACCTCTTCCAGGCTTCTGACCTCGATGTAACTTCTCGAGTCTACAAAATCCGGGCATGAGATTTTTTTCATATACATACTTGTAATTAAATTTTCGGTAACTTGAAGGCTTAACATTATCTACATATAAGTTAAATTCCAAGAAATTCAAAATAAACCAACTATATAAGTTAAATTTAAAAATAATAAAAATAAAATGAGGACAAAAGGTCGATATGGGTTTCTCTGTAGGTTAAACTTGTATTGCAATTTGAAAAGGGATTTTTACATGTATAACTGACCATATTAATTGTTTACTTTTTCAAGTCATATACATAAATTATACATTAATTATACATAATTATACATATATAATACATAAATTATGCATATATTATATATTCGCCGACTTTTTAAATTTAAGTGATAGGCTGAGCGACTATTCGGGTTAATTCTTCATTTGAAAGTCTAAATCATGGGCCTCCAAATGTTTCTGCTTTGACCAACGTGTAATATTTTAGGTTGCCCATGGTGCATTTCCTTCGGGGAGAAGTACATAAATAGTCGTTCTTAGGACGCTAATTTAAGGATTAATTAGTATTTATTTAAATATTTAAACCAAAAACTTAATTTTAGGATAATTCAAGATTTTTTTTGTCCTAAAAGATTACACAAGAAACTGAAACTCAAGACTCTATAGCTAATTCCTAAAGGAATTTTTACATACCTATACACTATTGAAAACCTTATTACCCTCCCTACTCAAGTTTCAATTAATTACCTCCTATATATAAATTTACCAATTATATACACTTAGCAATTAAATGTGTCACACCTCCTTTTTCCCGAAAGGGTGGGATAGGGGAGTTTTCCAATTTAAGTGACATTAATCGAAATGAGTTTATTTTATTTTATTTTAGAGTCGCCACTTGGGATAATTTATGGTGTCCCAAGTCACTGGTTTATTTTAAATCCCAAATCGTGGAAGTTTGACTCCGTTAAAAGTCTGCGAAACCAAAAGACTGAATAAGGAATTCTGTTAACCCGGGAGAAGGTGTTAGGCACTCCCGAGTTCTGTGGTTTTAGCACGGTCGCTTAGGCAGTTTATACTTGGCTTATTTTTTCTAATTACTCATTTTAGGACCTATATGTATTTTTATCTTTTACCGCTTCTAAGTATTCAATTACTTGTATTTAAAGAATTATCTTAATACGAGTTACGCGTACGTATACTCGTTTAGTTTGGCATGTCAAGAATCATGTCACACGTACGAGTACACAATTCACGACACTTAGTTAATATTAAGAAAGTTTGGCCGAAGTCGCGCGAACGCGTACCTCGAATTATTTTGGAAATCATGTTTATGTCGCGCGAGCGTGTACATAATCATGATAATTTATTTATTAATACAGGCCTAATATACACATTAAACATGAACGCCCTAAAAGTTTGCATACTCAAGCGTGGTCGGCTTAAACATGCTACTAGCGACCATTTAAAGTTCCATTTCTCTTTAATTTCAGTTAAGATTTGTATCCCACATCCCAAAAAAATTTTTTTTTTTTTTTAAGGAACCTATGATTCCAATGCCAAACCTCGATTCACTAATGTATCAATGTAAAAATTCACAGACAAAGAATCGGGTTCAATGCAATCAAGTGATTCGAGTAAACTTCAACTCTAAGTAATGACAATTAAAGAGAAATATGACACCACTAAAGCTCAAACATATTAGCTCTCAAATTAACTCTAAATTCTACAAAGTAAGCTATGAAGCTTACTGGAGCAAACACAATTATATCCTATTCATTTGTTTTCATTACATATATGACTAAATTAATAGTTTATACCTTAACACCAATGGACAGCAAAATATTAATAGTGAAGCCTTAAGTATCTATCTCTTAACTAAGCAGTGTGACATAAACCAACCAAACTCAGTATGAGCTAATAACACATATAAACAAAAAGTAGCAGATACTAACACCCTCATCAGAGCAATAAAATTTTAATGCAATCATTCCACAAAGTAGAAAAACAACGGGTTAATGGAAACACGCTATAAAGAAAACAGTAAAATAAAGAGGGGAGTAGACCTGAGTATCCAAAACCTTTGATTAACTTTTCTTGAACTCAAATACAGAAGAATCCGGCAACGAAATTTTGACGTAACAGCAACTAAGAGGCCGGAGTCGCGAACCAAATCGGAACCACGAACCTAGGACTGGTATGAAAACTTTCACAACAACAATTTCTTCTTACTCCCTCCCTTCTTTCCTCGTTCTTCTATTACTTTTTTTTTTCTTTTTTTTTAATCTCTCGTCGGTCTTCTTTTTTCTCTTTTTCTTTTTTTGTCGTTCTTTTGTTTTGATCTCTCTTCTTTTATCTTTTTCTTGTTTCCATCCGTCCTTTTCTTTTTCTTTTTCTTTTTCTTTTTCTTTTTCTTTTTCTTTTTCTTTTATAAAAATTATTTTGGTGGTTACATGATAATGTGCAAAGAAGTTGATTTACGAGAATGAGGTAAAAAAATATGTGACGATGTGGACTAGAGGTAAAAGAGTGGGAGTCATGGGGTAACTGTTTAGGTAGTTAATAGGAGAAATTTTTTATTGTTTTTTTTTTTTTTGTTACTTTTTTTTTGTTCTTCTCGTTGGTTGCCTTTTTTTAAAAATAACTTTTACTTTTTTTTTGAAATAAATAAAAGAGAAAGTAAATTGCGTAACTAAAAATATGAGGGAGCTATTTTTATACTTAAATATTATATACATAAGAAAACTAAATATTTACACTATAGTTTAATTTACACTAAGAAAATTACTACTCTAACTTACATTTAAAATTAAAAAAACCCAGAATATATATATATAGAAACATTAACCATAGAACTCGAACAAGAAAAAGATTATCTTAGGACAATCAGAAACACGATAAAACATATATATATATACATACATATCTTTTGTAAATTTTCTTCTATTTTAACATAGGATATATATATATATACATACATATATATATATATATACATACATACATACATACATATCTTTTGTAAATTTTCTTCTATTTTAACATAGGAACAAATTTTATACTTTAAAGAACGTGAATATTTTTTGTAATTTTTAATTTCTTAAATAAAACTTATTAAGAGTAAGATAAAAATTTAAAATATTAAGATTAGAACTAAAAGGAATATTTAAACTAAAATAGTATAGAATTTGGGGTGTGGTCAAACATTAGGTGTTCACAAAATGAGTATCCCTTTATATTAGGAATCAATTATTTCTCATCCTTATTCTCTCTCCCTCATGCGCTCTCTCTCTCTCTCTCTCATGCGCTCTTTCTCTCTCTACGTCTCTCTATATCTCAATCCCTAATTTCAGTAAAGTAGAGCAAAGAAAAAAAGAGCAGCAATTTCACCATTGACAACCATTAAAAAACTTTGAAGCTTTGAATTCGAATTTGGATTTTCAAAAAATATTATTTGTTTGAATTAGGTGTTGTTGCAAAGAATTGAGAATTATCTCTACGTCTCTCTATATCTCGCAATCCCTAATTTCAGTAATGTAAAGCAAAGGAAAAGAGAGCAGCAATTCTACCATTGACAACCATTAAAAAGCTTTGAAGCTTTGAATTTGAATTTGGGTTTTCAAAAACCATTATTTATTTGGATTGAGTGTTGTTGCAACTAATTGAGAATATGATTTGGAGTTTATATCTCAATTTTGAGGGTGTTTTGGTGAAGATTAGACTTGATTTTAGCTGAATTTTATATCGAAACTCGAAGAAGCAGAAGAAGAAGAAGAAGAAGAAGAAGACGACGACATGATATACATTATATTTACGAAATAGTAGTAAAATTATAGAAAATTTATATTATGTTGTTTATATTTTTTTTAATTTAAATATTGTATAAAATTTGAAAAATATTGTATAAAAATCGTATTTAAGTTGTATGATATTGTAGTTGTATATAACTGGGTAAAAATATATGAAAGTTGTAGGTAAGTTGTAGATACGTTGTAAAAAAATTGTATAATATATAATTAGTTGTATAAAATTTATTTTTATTATGTATAAATCAAATACAAAATATACAAAAGACACATTGTATAAAAATTGAATTTTAGGTGGTATGATATTGTAGTTGTATATAACCGGGTAAAAATAATCTATGGAAGTTTAGAGAAGTTGTAGATAAATTGTAGATAAGTTATATAATATATAATTAGTTGTATGAAATTTATTTTTACTATGTATAAATCAGATACAAAATATACAAAAGACATATTGTATAAAAATTGAATTTTAGGTGGTATGAAATTGTAGTTGTATATAACCGGGTAAAAATAATCTATGGAAGTTTAGAGAAGTTGTAGATAAATTGTAGATAAGTTATATAATATATAATTAGTTGTATGAAATTTATTTTTACTATGTATAAATCAGATACAAAATATACAAAAGACATATTGTATAAAAATTGTATAAAAATCGTGTTTAAATTGTATGATATTTAATTATATATAACTGGGTATAAATAATGTATGAAAGTTATAAATAAGTTTTACAAGCCTATAACATAAGCTTTGGGATTTTTTCCGTCTCTTTTTAATTTAGACTATTTGGTATTAAAAATTCATCCAATATGAATGGACCCAGGTTCATCTGTTTTGGATTTCTACTTCGTCTAATTTTGTCCAGATCTAAGCATATATTCAGAACTCCCTTTGTCAAACAAAAGAAAGATACTGACCCATAATATCAAAGGTGTGAGATACCTGTACTTACCCTTCAAAATAGTGATAATTATCATAGTCCAATACAAATTTCTCAGAAAGCGGAAACTTGAGTCTTCTGTAATAAATTTGATTTGTTGAAACTTTAATAGCATTACTGAGAATACGATGATAGAATACGATGATAGAAGTCACTGCCGATAATTAAAGAAAAATAAGGAAAGAGAAGAAGAGAAAAAAAGATAAAGGATGTAACTAAATCCCTGATTGAAGGCACTAATAATTGATTGACAGTCTTTTAAGGTGGAATATATATATTTTGTAAACAAAACTTATGTAGGTCGGGTAATTAGCTAAATATGGACATTTAGGTAAAAAAAACCTCATTCCTAAATACCAAGTGGCTACCTGGTGTCATTTGTAAAAATTGCACGGGGCACCCTATTTAGGCGCCCCTCTTTAACCTGTACCCGTTTTATTTTTATGTTTGCACCGGTAACCGTTTTTTTGTTAAAAGCCTTTCTAAAAGATAATTTTAACCTTTTACAAGCAGTCAAGCCTACTTTTCTCTTCAAGTAAACTCCATTCCTCTACTTCTATTCCTATACTTTGCAAATACTTTTTTTCTCTCTCTCCCCCGTTCTTCGCTTTTACGATCGTCATTATTTTTTTATATTCATCGCTTCAACTGTTTGTTCGCCAACAATATTACGTATAATCACAGGTACATTGCAGTACCTTTACGTTCTGGGTATTTTTTTTTTTTTTTTGTGATAATCATGTTCTATAGAGTTTTTTTTTGTTGTGATATTCATGTTCGATAGGTTGTTAGAGGTTAGTTCTATAGTGATTTTTTGTCATGTATACCTTAATTTTATGGAGCTGATATTTTTTTTTGTTTTTTTTGTGTTTAATTATTGGTGTTAAATTTGTGCTTTGCTGAGTTTTTTTGTTTTGTAACTGGTTAACTTCAGCGTTTTAGTAGTTGATGTTTTTGTTTTGTAGCTGATGTTTGGGAGTTTACGTTTTTGTTTTGTTTAATATGCTGAAGTTTTTGAACGTGTGTGTCTGTTTTGTATTTTGTAACTGGTGAACTTCAGCTTGTTTTTGTTTAGGAGCTGAAGTTTTTTGTTTTGTTTTGGTGAACTTCAGCATATTTGGGCGCTTAAGTTTTTGTTTTATTTTGGTAATATGATGAAGTTTTTGAACGTGTGTGTCTGTTTTAAATGAACATTTCTATAAATTCTTTAGCTAGGGAGCTGAAATTTTGTTTGTGTTTTTTGTTATATTTTTATGAAAGTGGGAGCTGAAGTTT
>ML439755.1:31768-88663 GCA_005239525.1 Nicotiana knightiana | reverse complement strand
CACAAAAAAACAAAAAAAAAATCAGCTCCATAAAATTAAGGTATAGATGACAAAATCACTATAAAACTAACCCCTAACAACCGATCAAACATGAATATAAAAAAAAAACCTATAAAACATGAGTATCACAAAAAAAAAAAAGATAAAAATAACAATACACATAACGTAAAAGGCACTGTAATGTACCTGTGATTATATGTAATATTGTTGAAGAACAAACAGTTGAAGCGATGAATATCAAAGCACAATGACGATCGTAAGCGAAGAACGGGAGAGAGAGAGAGAAAGAGAGTATTTGTGAGTATACAGTATAGGAATGGAAGTAGAGGAAGCTTGACTACTTGTAAAAGGGTAATATTGTCTTTTCAAAAGGCTTTTAACAAAAAAACGGGTACCGGTGCAAACATAAAAACAAAGCGGGTACAAGTTAAAGAGGGGCGCTTAAATAGGGCGCCCCGTGCAATTTTTACATCATATATTGATGACAATTGGTTTAACTCGGGTTATTGAAAGGAATGGCCCATAAGGAGATGCTTTAAGTCGAATATATCGAAATCTAATACTCCCTGTTTAGGAAATAGCCCTCGGATCCGCACATAGTTATTGCTCTTCAAAACTTTTTCTACCGAATTGGTAGAGTATATGTTATGTTTACTCGACGTATCTATTAATATGTTATTCCTTGTATAGATCGAAATCTGACTATATGAGAATGACTTTGAAGTTCGACGATGAGAAAGCAGTTAGGCCGCGATTGTGATTACGAAAGGCCGTGCATTCCACGGCTATGGCCGAGGATGATTCACCAGAAGACCTTCACAATGCAGTATGTGCTGCAGCGCCCAAAGGGGTCGACCTGAAGCACCAACGAACAAATCACAGTATACAGGTTAATAATCACTGGACAAAATGGAAACGACTAATATATATACTAGGGAAAGGATTGGAGGAAAGGGGGCTCTCTCCAGGGGGGACTCTTTTCTCTCCCAGTGGAATAGAACATACAACAGATCCTATAAGAAAAAGACCAAGGGTCCTACTATGACTCCTTGTTGTAATAAGAGTTATAGAATCAAGTAAGTGATAAACAATGATCCTTCCTCTCCCTTGAGTGCCATTTTTGTGTTGCATAGTAACAACGTGACAACTGTAGATCCTCGAAATACGTTCAGCGTCACTCTAGATGTTAAATCTGATTTCATTTTGTTTCTCTTACTTAAGACCCTTCGATCTAGCATGAATTAGTCTTGGCTAGGATTTAACCTTTATTTTCTCAGTTTATTAATGTTTACCAAAAGGTCTTGCGCTTTTTGGTCAAGCATATCTTTGTTTACTTTTACTTATCCACTTTGGACTTTTCATGCCCCTCAATAAATAATAATTATAGTGTGTATTTTACCATATAACTCCTAATAATGATAGCATTTTAAAAAGTCTAGAGAAATAATTTTGAAAATAAGTAATTAATGGTAAGAGTAAAACAAGAAAAAAAAATTATTTTTCTTTTGATTTAGTACAGTGGACAAATACAAGTGAAATGTATTTTTAGTATAATAGATAAGTAAAAGTGAACAAAGGGAGTATATTTTTTGGTTTAGCTCGGAGGAGTCATTGACAGAATAATTTGGGTTGATAACCAAGTTAACTAGAGTTTGAAATCTATTGATAATCATCCGATAGTGAGCAAAATTCATCATAGCACTTGGATTTGCTTTTCTTCTTTGGTTGTGGTTTGTGGGAGGTAATTTCAGTCGATTCACTCGTTAAAAAGGCCTATTTTTTTTTCCTCCTATTTTTATTGTTGACATGTTGAATTAGTTAGTTGGTATACGAAAGGTGCCATCCCAAACAATAAGGCCAATAACTTTGTGACACATGATCGATGCATGCTTAGTCATTTTTCCTGCCACGCCCCGGTCCTAGTGTACCCGTACACACCTAAGAGACCGTTTGAATTGACTTAAAAAAAGTGATTTTTCAGTAAAAATAATTTTTAAGCTAAAAAACAATAGGTTGGATTTGCTCAGCTTATTATTTTTGGCTTGGTTTAGACAGTTTTAACTTATTTAAAGCACTTTTTAACTTTTTAAGCGCGGAAAAAAGCTAAAAAGAGCTTAAAAGCTGATTTGACCAGAACAAAAGCCAATCCAAATACCCTCTAATATACGCTAGTTGCTCTATTGATCCTAGTTTCTATCTTTTTTTTCTTTTCGTTTTTCTTATTAATAATAATAATAATAATAATAATAATAATATTATTATAATTAAAAGTGTTTACGATATAGAAGGGAGCCTTAGAACAACGTTAAAATTGTCTCTATATGATCTATAGGTTACGAGTTCGAGCTTTGGAATCAACCACTAATGCTTGCATTAGAGTAGGCTGCCTACACTACATCCCTTGGGGTGCAGTCCTTTTCCGGAACTTACGCGATTGCGGCATGCTTTGTACAACGAGCTACATGTGTTTATCATCTGGTGTTTATTCAAATAAAAAATTTAACTAATGATTAAAAAAAGCGCTATAATATTTGATTTGAAGTTAAAAATTATTTAAAAAATTGACAATATTTGATTTGATTTGATTTTATAAAAAATTAAAGAAAGAAACTTACAAAATGGCTAAACTTTAAATAGTTATAAATATTTGGGTTATGGATATGATTTTAAATATAAAAAAAATAGCATCCTATGATAACATATAATAGAAATTGACAAATTTTTGGCCTTAGATTGTGATTGGCAAAGGCAGCCAAAAAAATTTGGCATTATATAGCCAAATTTAAAAAAAAACATACTTCCATATTTATTATGTCTCCTCATAACCCTCTCTGCCTCTCTTTATCTTCTTCCTCTCCCTCTCGTCTCCCCATATTTCTTCTTTCTCTCTCATGGTTTAGGGAATATTATTGCAAATCGTATGTAAAAAATAAGTGAGATGAATAATAAATTGGTCGTATTCCACTTTTTCTTCTTCGTCACCATTTTCTTTGTCAAAGTTTAACCTTAGCAACACTGGTTCTCCACTAGTGGTTGGATCATCATTGGCGATACAGTTTCCGAAGCCTTGGTATAGCCCCTTCGTCGGATTTCTGAGTGAGTTTCACTAGGTGTTTCCGATTGATGTTCATCGTTATCCAGAGATTGTGGAGTGGTGGCAATCTTTTCCTCTTGTTTTATCTTTTTTTAAATTAAAAGATGATTTTAGTTCCCATCTTGTATATCAATGAAGCAGATGTCTCAACCGAACAAGGAGAGGTTGTTTCTAGCATATATAATTTTTGTATATCCATAGAAAACTATGTGTTATACACTTAGATATACAAAGAAGAAACAAAACTTTTTTATATACATTTTGATATACAAAAAAAGAAAAATAATTTTTTGATATACGAAAAATAAAGTTGTAATATATATGTATATCACCATGTATAATGGTGTATATCCGGATGTATAACAATATATATTCATGTGCATCCCTATGTACATGGTGTATATCCATGTGTATCCTTTATTACACTTGTAAGTTGTAATAAACAACACCTATGTAATGTATATCCCTATGTATAACAGTATATATTCGTGTATACCAAAGTCCACTTCCTCTGGGCATAATTTTTATCCATTGTCAACAACGATTTACGGAAATTTTAAAGAAAAAAAGGAACACTGAACGTAGAATGCAGTGACCAAATCTATGTAGAGAAAATAATGAATATTTCAACAGTGATCCCAAGATCGAGAAAGCTTTTTTAAAAACCCCAAAGTCGAATGCAACAATAAAAGTTTTGAAGAGCAGAAAATGAGAAAATTTACAACAATAATTTTCAAAATCAATTAAAAATTGAAAATTATTCTCCGAATACAGATGCGGACATACAACCAAATATGTGAAGAAGAAGAGGAGGAGGAGGAGGAGATTTCAACCTAAAAAAGTGATAAATGTTTGGAAAGAGAGATGAAAAGAAAATCATATCAAAAAGGATAGTAGAGAGAATACCGAATTTATGAAGCTACTTTTATGGTGGCAACATATTACCAAATTTTAGATTAAAAAGTTAATATGGGCTACCGGATGCCATTAATTGAAGATTTGGCCATTCTATGCCATTTCATGGGCTCACTTGTCATGAGGTGTCAATCCCTCTTAAATATATTGGCCTTAAAAGTGGCTATTTGTGCACTAAACCCGGCCCGGTCGTGGGTTTAACGAAAGGACTGGTCCGAGTAGAGAATCAGCGAAACTTCCATTTCTGTGCATCTCGAAAATCAATGGCACCAACAGCAGCGGATGTGGAGGATGAGATAAAGGACGAGAAGAACCCTCCGCCTCTTGATGAAGATGATATTGCTCTTCTCAAGACTTATGTAACTCTTCTTTGTCTTTCCTGTAATTCATGTTTAATGGCCAGCTATTTGGGAAATATCACGAATTTTTCTTAAGATTAAGATGAAATTTTACTAAATATTGGAAATGATTTATGCAGGGTTTGGGACCTTATTCAACAAGCATAAAGAAAGTTGAAAAGGAACTCAAGGAAATGTCAAAAAAGATTAATGATTTGTGTGGTACGATTTTCTATGTTTTTGATTCGTGTGCTTAATGTTTGAATTTGTGTTACCTCTATTGCAATGTGATATATATAATTATTATTCTTATTATTTATTTATACCTTAAGTTCCTATCTATTTAAGAATGGGTTATGGCAAAGTAACAATGCAGCAATGTTTACTGCAAAAGATTGAGGTTTTAAGAGGGATGGCAATGGAGCGCGGCGGGCTGGCCAAGCCTTGACCTGCTAACATTTTGACCCGCCCCGCTAAGCCCCACCCTGTTTATATATATTTTTTTAAATTATTATTATTTGTCTTTATTTTTTCTTGTGCAGTATTCTAAAATAATTTTTTAACTTTTTCAATCTTTTCTTTGAACCTTATATATTAAAACTTAAAAGAACCAATTGGAACTTGACTAAGTTGTTTTATCCTTGTTCAATAATTGATTCAAAATTTATTTCATACACTATTCACTGAAATAATTATTTTTATTATAGATTATGCTTCCAGCGGTTAGCTCCTTTAATAGAGTAATCAATTAAGGTTAAAATAAGAAAGCAATGGCAACAAAATGAATAAATACAATCTGTTACAACTTTCAAGACCAATAAGTTTGAATTTTAGTAACAATATGCCATTCAATCCATCATTTTACTAGTAACAATATGAAGAATTTAACAAGCAATCCAACTGGACCATACCGTTACAGTTACTATATTCAAAGCCAACAAAAATTAATGATAACAGAGAGATGTATGTGATTCTGAATCATTCAATCAAAATGTCAAATAGATTGAGCAACTTTCAGATATTCCAAAATAAAGTTTGCCCTGCCCTGCCCCGCCCCGCCCCATTTAAATCTTCCCCTGCCCTGCCCCATTAAGTGTTTGTCCAACCCTGCCTTGCCCCAATTGCCATCCCTAGGTTTTAATTGTCTATTTATTTGTTTATACTCCTCTGTCCCAATGTGTTTGACTGGGCATAGAGTTTAACAAAGAAACTTTTGAAACTTATGTATTAGTCATCCCATTAAGGGTAAACTAAATTTTGTACAATTAAATTTGTCACGACCCATTTTCTGAACAAGCCGTGACCGACACCCGATCGCTAAATTTGACAGAGTGAACCATCTTCAAAACTATTATAACTTCAAACTTTATATGCAACAAGGCAATACTTTAATCAAATACTTTTAATTGAATATCTAAAACAAACTCACTCCAAAACTTTATTCGTACTAACTACTGAAATACTGCAAAGTTATTATCAAAAACACGTGAATCTTAACCCACCTACTGTGTCTATGACGTCTCCACTCATAAACTGACGTACTGCTCAGGACATGAGATTTCCTGGCCAGTTCTCCAAGTAACTAAAGAAATAGCTAAATAATGACGACTCAAAGGAGTACTACACGAATAAAAGCGGAGCTCACCAATAGCATTGAAAGTGAGGAAAATCCTAACTCGTAGCCTACTCGCCTGCAAAATCGGTTACTACGTTGTATCGCAGACCAACGCAGGTTCCCAAAAGAGAACGTCAGTACCATCCATTGTACTCGGTGAGTCTCAACGACAGGGAACAAAACTTTAATAAAATATACATTACAAGCAAAGATTCTAATGCATGGAAAACATAAAGCTTCTAAGACCAATTCTAAAATAATTGCATAACAACAGTTTATGAATATTCTAAAAGAAATTCTTTTTTTTTTCTTTCTTATTTAAAAAGATACTTCACTTTATGCTTTCGGGGTTCCAACTATCATGACTTATTTCTGTCTTAGTCACCGTGTGATCGGCACGAGTTCGATCCCAACCTGATCGAATAGACCCAATCCACGAGGTGCCACTCGCTTCATGGTTCTCAGCGCTCATGTGTCATATCTTAGCCTCCTTAGGCAAATTCTCAGCAGCGAGACGCTCGGCTCGTGTGCTCCCTACTTTGGCACAAGTAGTTTCAGGAAGTCAACGCCTTGATCAGGACCCTCAGCCTGGACGATGACCCCTTCTCAGAATAGAGGATACTCCCAAAAATAATTTAATGATAAATTGTTTTGTGTGACCTCGCTAGGATCTAAATCAACTTCTCAACTTTCTTGATCATTCAAGTCTAAATCTTTTCTAGAACAACCTATAAATACTCATACTGGTATCCTTAAATGTAAAGCATGACATAAGCATGAAATAAACATTCAAAAGTATTTCTAAAGATTCTTGTTTCTTCATGAATTTTCAACATGAAAATGGCATATAAGAATAACACAAAAATCTGAAAATTTATGCACATATACCAGAATAAATCATCTAAATTTTATTCATTAAACCACTTTAGTAAAGGGTTATATAAACTCACCTCAAAACTCCTCGAGTCAATACGTGGGCCCCAATCCAATTTATACCCGTCAAACAATCGGTTCTATAACAACCAGTGCATTTTAATTAATTTCAAAGTTTCACACCTAAACATGGAACTTACTGTTGATATAAAGAAGAAGGGAATTAACTATTCAATTCTTACCTACTACTACTTTAGGATAATTGACAATAGGAAATTTTATATAACTGTGTTCAAGAACTAGTGATTTGTAAAGAAACCTAGAACTTTCCGTTGCATGCGTGAGTAAGCAGCAAGGATGCCTCTGTTTTGTGGCTGCCTTTGTTTCGTATAAGGCTTTAAGCCTTTTGCCTCTGCATGAGTAAACACTACTTTTGTTTAAGGCCTTAAGCATTTTGCCTTCTAACAACGCACTTTATGGGCTTTAGGCTTGTCCTTTTTTTTTTTAACTTAACTAATATTTAGTGATACTCACTTTTAATAATTATTAAATTTAAAATTATTAATATTCCCCTGCTTGTATATCACACTATTTATAAATAGAGAAGTAACTCAAAAGTCAATCATAAGGGTTTAAATCCGTAATAGAAGTACAATTTTGTTTGCACTCAAGGCAAGATTTAAAAAAATTAAATTTCTATATTGAGCGTGTTTTGAAACTTTTAGAGATTTGAGAAATGTTACAAAATTGTTTCTGGATATAGAAATGTATCTTTCTTTTTGGAAAAGATTAACAAGGAAAGGGAAGGGTAGCCCGGTGTACAAAGCATCCCGCATTCATGTAGGGTCCGGGGAAGGGCCGCACCTCAAGAGGTGTGATGTAGACGGCCTACCCTAATTCATGCATTAGTGGCTGCTTCTACGGCTCGAAAACATGACCTATCAGTGACATAGAGACAAATTTACCACTGCAACGAGGCTCTCCTTCAGACTAACAAGGAAACACCATCATATAAAATGGGACAGAGGGAGTATTTGTTTTTGAAGGTGGGAGAGGGTTAGATACGAGAGTAAAGGAAACAAAAGATCTTTTTCATTTCCTTTTTATTTTGTCAGAATGTGTAATGTGTTTCTGTTACTATTTTCTTGGATATTCCTTAATTATATGGCTTTCTTCAACTCATTGTAGGTATTAAGGAGTCTGACACTGGGTTAGCTGCACCAAGTCAATGGGATCTTGTTTCTGATAAACAGATGATGCAGGAGGAGCAACCTCTTCAGGTGTGGTTTTATGGAATAAAGATGCATGGTCATGTATTTAGTCAAATTCCTTGCAGCTATAACTAAACGTTTCGAGCAGGTGGCTAGGTGTACGAAGATAATTAGTCCCAATACAGAAGATGCAAAATACATGATAAATGTCAAGCAAATAGCAAAGGTATGTTCTCGTGGCTTTCACGTACATCATTGCTTTCGGTCGTAATGTGCTTCAATTTGTGATGGGACGTTGTTTTTCCTTTTTGAGGTTAACAAGACATAAGAAGATTGAAGCCTGCTAATTTGGAGATATTTTGATAATTTACCTATGGTTGATATACGAAAATAGTTGACTACTATGACATTAGGAGACTTGTTTGCCCTATAGTTCGTCATTTTCATATTAGAAAGTACATCGATTAAAGAAATGGACATGTTCTCACGAGTTTTGTCTTTAGCCTAAAGGGTGTTTAACCCTTCTTCTTTTGGTTTGAATTATTGGTTATGATGTTTAGAAATGACAGAAGTTACACAATATTGTTTGTTCGATAGCCTTCCATGAAGGACGACAAATAACTTTTTTTGACTACGCTCGTTTTGTATCTGCAGTTTGTTGTTGGATTGGGAGATAAAGTTTCTCCAACTGATATAGAGGAAGGCATGCGAGTCGGGTAGATTCTTCTCTTCTCTCTCTCCCTCCCTACCCCTCCTGAAGTTGCAATCTTAAGCAAAATCAGTTCTGAGTATGGTGGGATGATAACTTCCCTTGAAATAATAACACTCATTGTATTACACAGGATGGTTTCTAGATAATGGGCTCGTGGAGGGGGGTGTTATGAACATTAAGATCTCTTAGCATTTTGTTAATGGACCTTTTTTCTGATACAGTAATGCTTTATTTGATGTGAAAGCTTCCGGTATATAAGAAGTGTACCAAAATAGAGAACCTATAGACATGTTTGTAATGGATTCATCAACTACGGATCAGAATGATTTGGAGCATCTAGATATCACTTGCTGTCATCCTGCAGACAATAAAAGAACTTTTGCAACACTTATATTTGTCCCCTCATATGCCACTTTGGCATGTGCAGTTCATTATAGAGTAATTATCTTCTAGAGGATGGTTGGAGAAGGGTTGTAGATTTTGCGAGCATTTATCTTATTTATATTTTTCTTTTTCACTTAATAAATGTAGTGTGAACTATGAAGTACTCTTTTTGTTATGGCTGGTTATAGAACTTCATTGCTTTTAATCTTTTCTGCAGTGTTTGCATGTCAAGCCTTGTGGTTACCTTCATTTTGTGTTGGTTATGCCTAGTTTAGGATTCATGAACTATTTAGGCAGAACAAAGTATTTTAAACTTCTGTATGGAAGATTACCGAACAATTCCAAATTCTTGCCTCTTTTGTAAATCTTGATTGGGAGGTTTGGCTTGACTATTTTTTATTATTATTGCAGAGTTGACAGGAATAAATATCAAATCCAGATTCCGTTACCTCCCAAAATTGATCCAAGCGTTACAATGATGACAGTTGAGGAGAAACCTGATGTGACATACAATGACGTTGGTGGATGCAAGGAGCAAATTGAAAAAATGCGAGAGGTACTCATGATTGTACATACTTCAGTTGTGTTATTGGGTTTTTTGTATCTGACTTGATCCTGCTGCTTGGAATTCTTTCTTTTTGACATGGAAATTTTGATTTTTAACAACAGGTTGTTGAGCTGCCCATGCTTCACCCAGAAAAGTTTGTGAAACTTGGAATTGATCCTCCGAAGGGTGTTCTCTGCTATGGTCCTCCTGGTACTGGAAAAACACTGCTTGCCAGAGCAGTAGCTAATCGAACTGATGCATGCTTCATTCGTGTTATTGGTAGTGAGCTGGTTCAAAAATACGTTGGCGAGGGGGCTAGGATGGTGCGTGAACTGTTCCAGGTCAGATGCACTCTTGCTGTCAAATTCTAATGGGAGTTCTTCTTGTAGCATTGGTTACTGACTAGTGATTTCATATGGCAGATGGCACGCTCCAAGAAGGCCTGCATTGTGTTTTTCGATGAAGTGGATGCCATTGGAGGTGCTCGATTTGATGATGGTGTAGGCGGAGACAATGAGGTTCAGCGAACTATGCTTGAAATTGTGAACCAACTTGATGGATTTGATGCCCGAGGGAACATTAAAGTTCTCATGGCAACCAATAGGTTAAGTTTGACTTATGTTGAAACTGTTGTTTTCAGTACATACATCTAGTTTAATTTATAAAGGTAAATAATATTATTAATAGTGGGGAAATCTCTCATATACAAGCAGTATACTGAAAAATAGATTATCCGTAAATGTACTCGATCTTCTATATAAACTGGAATCTCATGGTTACACCAAAAAGGAACTAGGAACGAGAGACTATTTCTCTGTATATGCATCTAGTTTCTCTTGTGGGTTCTAGACTCTGGGATACTTTGGGTAATTATGCAGCTATTGGTGAACGACAGCTCGGTTGGTGGTATATGCTTACTTTTTGTCTTTTACTTTCTCTTTAGCAAATCTACTGCTTTCTTCTTTTCTCATATTTTTGGACTCTCACCTCAAATATATGATTTTCTTGCACTCCAAAAGTCCATTACTGTTGCGTAGATTTTCAAGTCGAGCTTTTAATATGGTATTTGGCAGTGAAGGGCCACGTTTTACTGAACAATTCTTACAAGGTTCCTTGTGGCTCTGACTGATATATAATATAACTCCTGTCGTGGAGGGGATCTGCCAGTCCTCTTCTCTTGCTCTTTTGGAATTGGAGGTCGGAATTGGTTCCATTTGTTTGAAGTTGATTTATGGTAGTAACAAGTGTTGTCAGTTCATTGATATTGATAGCTAAAATACTATTGAACAGCTTGATATCCTCTTGCTCAAGTTATAACTCCATTTTCCTATTATCTTCAGACCTGATACACTTGATCCTGCATTATTGCGTCCTGGGAGACTGGATCGCAAAGTTGAGTTTGGTCTGCCTGATCTAGAGAGTAGGACACAGATATTTAAGATTCATACGCGAACAATGAACTGTGAGCGTGACATTCGATTTGAACTTCTGGCTCGTCTTTGTCCAAACTCTACTGGTAACCTCTTGTTTAAATTGCTCAATAAATAGCATATTAAATTTATTTGATATAGTTGTTGCTGTTGTTTGACTTATGTACATGTTGATTCAACTGCTCTGTCCGACTCCTAATACTTGCATTTCTTTTTCAGTCAGCACAGGAAAATGTCTACTCTCCTAAAAGCTCAAGTTATACCATGTCACACTTACCTTATCAAAATAAAAAGTCATACTCGTCGGCCAACATTCTATTTAGTATCAGACAAATCTTCAACACATAAAATTTTTTGTAGTATATGGTTTCAAGAATCAAATTTGTTTCATAATTCAATTTAAACCATGTTCTGTTTTTCTTTTATCAACCTAATTGTCAACTACTTAAATATTTCTTACCATGCCTGGGTAATATGTTAGCCAATTTTAACTTCTATAAACAAATATTTTCATTCTTAAATTACAGGAGCCGATATAAGAAGTGTGTGCACAGAGGCTGGAATGTATGCTATTCGAGCCAGAAGGAAGACTGTTACAGAGAAAGACTTTTTAGATGCTGTCAACAAAGTTATCAAAGGGTATCAGAAATTCAGTGCGACGCCGAAGTACATGGTCTACAATTGATCTAGCTGCTTTTATTTTTGCTTCCCTGAGAAAGGAAAACAGGGCAATGACAGTAATGGAGCAACACTGTTTGATAATTGAGCATTATTGTTTCCTGTAATTGAATCTTAGGAATATTTGGCCGGTGTGCTGTTTACTGCCAGGAAAAAAAAAACAGGATCAGCAGTGTTTTTGCTTTTGCATTGCCTGATAAGTTGGTGTTTTGTCGTTGTACGAAGCTAAAGTTTTGATACAATATGTTATCATTTCATGAAGATTTGATCATTGTTATTTGAATTATTGCTTCTTATTATATAGTTCATCAAAGATTGTGTCATTACTATGTTATGAGAAAAAGCAAAAATGCTGGAAGTGAGCTTTGTCTTCTATAAAGTTGTTACTGTGCATGCAAATGTCGGGGCTTTTGCATCCGTACCCACTTTTTGTGCCACGTTTTAACTTATACCCACTTTGTAAAAAAAATTGTATCCGTACCCGCTTTTGCGCATAACTTCAGCATGCGGGGCTGAAGTAGCAAAGGCAATCACGCAAAACTTCAGCATTCTATTAGATGGGCTTGAAGTAACTTGCGAACTTCAGCCCTAGTAAATGGGGAACTTCAGTTCTAGAGCTTAAGTTTTTGTCTTGGTAAATGGGGAACTTCAGCATACGGGGCTGAAGTTCTCAAGTTATAAAGACAACAACTTCAGCATACGGGGCTGAAGTTCCCCAGTTTACAAAGACAAAGAGCTGAAGTTTTATCTTTGTAACTGGGGAACTTCAGCCCCGTATGCTGAAATTGTTGTCTTTATAACTTGGGAACTGAAGTTTGTAACTGGGAGAGCTGAAGTTTCGTCTTTGTAACTGGGGAATTTCAGCCCCGTATGCTGAAGTTATTTAAAAAGTGGGTACACGTTAAAAGTTTTTAAAAAAGCAGGTATAGGTTAAATGGGGGCGACCAAATAGGATGCTCCGCGCAAATGTCACCATAGTTGACTGTTGCATTGAGCAAAAACTGCGATGCAATATATTGGCTGGTTCTCCAGATTGTCGATGCTAGTGTCTCCTTTCAATTTTGGCAAGAACTTTAATGCCACTAAATGGACCCTTTCCAGTTTCAGGTTTCTGCTAAAAGTGGCACTTATTCATTTCGGATGTCTATTATACACTTTTGACTAGATTTTCTCCCAAATTATTTGGAAACAAAAGTACACAACTCATTCATGTCATCGTGTATGGAATGAATAGGAAATAAGATAGAGGGATAAGAAATGAAAATTAAATATGCACTATGAACAAATTTTAGTATCTAGCAGTGGTACAATGCAATGCAATCAACAAGATCTTGCTGAACAGATCAGCAGAACATCATATCCCATAAACAGCAAAGAATAAAGAGACATTTTGTAGAAAAGGCTATATTACATCGGAACTAAGGTTGGTTGTCTTGAGCATCTGTTTCACCCCTTGAACTCCGATCAAGACTAAATGTCCTCTTGCTCATATTTGCTCGTTGAACAAGCCGAACTAAGGCTTCAACCACTTCTGACATAGGTGGCCGGAACTCAGGCTCAGGCTGCAACAATAGCATACAGGACATTGAGATAATGTCTAAGTTCTTGATAAACACAGCAGATTTATGAATTCAGCTCACTGTCTATACAAAATATTACCTGGACACAAAGAGCAATTACATCAGCGAAGCGGGAAATAGATTTAACCGGATAGAGCCCTTTGAGCGCTGGATCAACCATCTTAGCCAACGCATCAATATCATGGAGTTGAGGTGTTGCCCATCTAACTAAAGATTGTTCTGATCTTGGTTTCTCACTGCATCAAGAGCATACATACATATTGATCAAGAAAGTTGATAACATCTGAATTTTTTCCTGTTTGTTTTCAAGTAGTTTGACACAGTATCATGGCGACTAAGTTACTTTACCTATCAAAAGGTTTTCGTCCGGTAAGAAGTTCCAACATAACAACTCCAAAGCTGTATACATCACTTTTTATGGTGCATTGCCCATACATAGCTCCCTCAGGTGCACCATATCCAGATCCTGTATTATGGTTTAGTGCCTACAAATATCGGAAGCTTTTAGGAAGAACAAACAGCTAAATTTTTTATACCAATTGAATAGTAGAGGAGCAAGAGATAAAGCACCAGGAATCATTGAAAGACGAGTGCATAATAATGAGTTACATGGTAAAGTGTTCCTTCATAAGATTCTACTGCATAATTTCATGCCCGGGACTTGAATAAAGTTTCTGTTTTCTACGTGACAATTTCTCTTTCGGCCCGAATCTATGAACTACAGAGACACTTGTAAAAGATTCCATGTTCCAATGGTTTGTACACAAAATAAAACTTCCCTGAAGCAAATGACGTTTCAACCATGTGAGTCGTCGATATTTCTTATCTCTTTGAAAAGGACACATAAGCTGCTAATAGTATGTCAAAACATGCCTATATAATATATATACATGTGCACATATGTGCATGCTTATATATCGAATCCACCACAATACTTTGCAACAATACATAAAGTAAGGTGCTCAAAACTACCTGATCTGCATCATCGATAAGGCTTGCTAATCCAGAATCTGATAGATGAGGATTGAGTTCCGAATCAAGTAAAATATTTGCAGATTTAATGTATTTATGAACCAATGATGGTGAACAAACTTCATGCAGATACCTGCAAAGGATGCTTATATTAGCTAGCGAAGAAACTCGCTCGTGAAAATTAAGAGATGTGGAAATCACATAGGTTGGAAATTTATTATCACCCCTGTTTCATTTTATGTGGCAGTATTTCTTTTTTAGTCAGTTCCAAGAAGATTGACACCTTTCTACATTTTGAAAACATTTTAACTTGAAACTTTAGATTTACCCTTGATGACATGCTTTTATAGCCACACAAATGTCATTGAAAGTTTAATGCCACAAGTTCCAAAAGTCTTCCTTTCTTTCTCAAACTCCGTGCCTAGTCAAACACCGACACATAAAATGAAATGGAGGGAGTACAAAGTTTTGATCAGCTTTCTATTGGCAAGACTAGCATATTTGGCACACTGAATTCTAGCTAAATGGAATAATGAACTCTTCTTCACGTTAACTTACTGGTCATCAATGTTTAAGTAAGACCACTATTTTTAGTCTAACAAGTTTGATTTCCAAATGCAATAATACTATGGATCCACTGGTAAAGTTCATTACGGCTCACGACTAAGTGCTTGATATTGACTTTCACAGAATCCCCTTTTCTATAAATTTTGGGTATAAAAAAAAGATTTATGTAAACTATTAGTCTTAAAAAAAACAAGAAGGATAACGTAGCATTGCTGCACATTCCATGAATTTTAATATAGCATAAATAATTTTGAAACTTGTGAAAACTCACTCTAGTGCTCGTGCTGCACCAAGTGCAATCTTGACTCGACTATTCCATGCTAGTGGCTTGCTCTCCTCGTCTGACAGATGTAGGAAATCATGCAGAGAACCATTTTTATGGAATTCATAAACCAGCAAGTGCTGTCCATGCTCTGAACAGTAACCAACCAGCTCAGTTATATTTGGATGATGCAGCTGGGATACCTCACAAACTATATTGAGAAAATTTTCGGGATTCTGGAGAGCAGAAAAATTAATTTTCTTCACAGCAAGAACCTACAACATTTCAAATAGCAGAAAGCAACACATGAGCTTAAAATCAGAACAAACAAAATTAGTCTACAAATGAAGTTTTTTTTCTTTTGAAACTTTCTTTAATTTGTTGTGTTTCTCATCAGACTTCTTTTTAAATGTAAGTTTGATTCATTAGCATCACTAAAGCACCTTCAAACTAAATAATCATAGGAAATAAATACTTTCTAATTTTTGATAAGATAGAGATTATCTTTTAGTTTGTATTCATAAGAGAGAATCCATATCCCTCTTATGGGGGTATGGACCACTTACATAAGCATAGATACTGATGGCTTCAAACAGAACAAACAAAAGTCTTCAAGAAGTGAAGTTCTATCACATTTTTCTAAATAAGTAGTTTTTCTGATCAGATATTTCTCTACCATTTAATACCATCTTACTTAAACATGTGTTAGCATCACTAAATCACCTTATAGTCATAAGAAAGAAAAAAGATTTTATTATGGGTATTCATAGAGAGAAGTATTACTTTGCCATCATCAAACTGAGCGCAATAAACACGCCCAATTGATCCCTCGCCAATAAGGTTTTCAACATTGAAGCTATCAGTAGCCATCTGTAGGTCTGCAATTGAATATTGTGTAGCCCTTATTTGAGCTGTATTAATTTTCTTGGGAGGAACAATGGGTTTCGGTGACATGTCAACCTCATCAAAGGACTTAAGGCGCTCAATAGGTGGTCGTCTTAGATTTACGGCAGTGGGAGTTTCAAATGTGTTCATGCTTATTTTGGAGGAGGTTTGATAAGGTTTCATCTCTGCAGCCAAAAACAGACAATGAGTAGGAAATTTAGCAATAAAGAAAACATAACCGTGAAAATGTTAGACAGCCCCAAATAAAAGCTCCAACTCAGATTCCATGACAACGTTGAAGTTGAAATCGAGATGAGGCATGAATGATATAAGCATGAACCAGAAAATTACTGATCAAGTTGCAAGTGGAAAGAAATTGTATTGTTAGATTCAGTTTGGGGCATTCAATGGATTAAAAGGGATAAAGCAACTTCCCAACCATGCACCTGAAGATAATTCCTTCACTGTGCTGAAAGTTACAACCTGAAGCACGAGTTCTTCGGGTCAACTATATTCTGAAGAGGTTTTATTTTCCAGGAAATTAAACCATCAAGGGTAGCTGCTGTTAATTCGTCAAAACAATCATAATCTTTAAAAGGGACAGGTAAATTTAGGACCTCCTCCAAAAGATCAGTTTGACTTTCTAATGGCTATACCTCTGGAACTTTCAATAAAGCATGAAATCTTTGACTCTTCAGAATTTATAATCTTTCACATCCATACTGTTTTTAAACTTCGATGATAAAAACAAAGCTAAAAAGGGAAACGGGCAAGTGATGGCCAAGGCATTGACGGAGGCGAGGCAGCTTGGTAAGGGCTTGACGGTTAGTTGCGGGCCAAGGGTGACACTTGATCATGGTATAGGCATCAAGGCATGAGGCAGTGATGCCAAGGCAAAGCAAAAACGATGAGGCAAAGGCAAGCCAAAGTGCAACGGAAAGGCAATGTGCGGGCAGATTTGGCATAGCATCGAGTTGCGGCAAAACGGGCCAAGTTCGTGGGCAATGGCATGGCCAATTGTGGCTACAATGCAGCTGGATACAATGGCATTGAAGGTTGGCTAAGGCCAAGGCACGAAAATGGGGCAGCAAGCTCGAATGGACCAAGTCAACGGCGGTTACCGGCACATGCTGTGCACATGGGAAGCAGTTGGGAAATTGCTGAAATGAGGGCAGCAACCTTGCACGTTTTTGGGGCCATGATCCCACTATTCTTTAGCATGATTTACATGATCCTAGTAGTTGGGGAGTTGTCAACTACACTAGGCTAAAGTAGTGGGGTAGTGGGCAAGTGTATTGGCCCAAATGTGGGGAAAGTGGGCTGTCCCATGATGTTATAAATGGGCAGCCTTGCTTACACTTTGTGTAGGAGAGTAAGAGAGAAAAACGTGTAAAGAGTTACACCTTGAGTTAGGAAGGAGTCCTAAGTCTTGTTTTCAAGAGTGAAAACACCTAAGGCTAAGAGTAGTCTTGAGAGAAAATTGTGAGGGTCAAGAGTGATCTTCATTTGTACACGGATGTACTTCGAGTTGAGTTTCTTTGTATGCTCGAGTTAAATACAAAATTGGGAAAGATTTTCCTGTATATTGTGCCTTGTATTCTACTCTAAATTCTGTTGCTTTACTTATATTTCGTGTGCCTAAATCGGTGTCTAACTTACTACGTTGAAGCTGCCTAAATAAACTAAGTCCAAAGTTGCTGGAATTTTGGCCGAGTGTTGGAGCAAGCTGAAGTCAAGTGCGAGACTTGGCTGCCGCACGGGCTTTTTTGGAGAGACTAAAAACGAGCCTGTGACACTAAGCTTAGTGGCTTAACATCATTTTCCATAGTAAAATCACAATTGATCATTATTGTTCCTCGAGAAATATCCAAAGAGTTGAGAGAACATTCATGACATTTCCTAACAAATCAAGAATTGTGAAAGCGAAATACCTTGTACTTCCTGTGAACTAAGAGGAGCAAATGGCTGATTATCAAGTTTTTCTATGTCTGTGGACGACCTTCTTGATCTTTTCTTGATAATAAAGAATGCTACTATTGCTCCAACTACTAGAATGGATATCACTATTCCTGCAACACCTCCACCCCCTATACCTGATTTCCCACCGCCATCACTGCCCGAATTGCTGCCATTCTCTCTGGATTTGTGATTTCCATTGGGGTTGTTTGCAGGTGTGCCAGGTGGAGGAGGGGGTGCAGTTCCTGAGCTCCACGAATTACCATTTGATCTGTTATGAAAGATTCATAAATTCCGACCACAATTAGATAGAACCCCCCAAAGGATTTGTAAAGATGAATAATAATTATTGGAATCTGAGACACTCACTGCACTATCCCTTTCAGCTGATTAGGAATCCAGCCAGTAAATTGGTTATTCTCAACATTCCTAAGCATGAAGGAATCAGCTTGATTTTCAACTAATGGATTTAACTCAAATTCTAGAACTGAGATATAGACATCAGCCATAATATCTACACATATTTGGGACACAGAACTTACAGATCGCCGAGGGGAAGATTGGCGAGGACGTCAATCGTTCCTGTAAACTGGTTGTTCTGCAAATACCTGCATGATACAACAATGAAACTTCCATCTTTGGAGGAAGCTCAGGAAACAGAAATATGCAGTTTAACAACTCTTCTCTTACATTTTGTTCATACTAGTTAGTGACTGGAAGCTTTGAGGAAGATTACCCGTCATAGAATTAAAAGAGAAATCCCTGAAAAATTAAAAATCAATCAGAATTATGTGACAGAGAATGACAAACTGTTATTTTTAAACAAGGATATGATAAGAGCAAGACAAATCCAAGTAGCAAACTAGCTGAATTTGCATAACTTAATACTAGACCAAAGACATGATTCCCTTCTCCGCAGTACTGTGAGAAAGGGAACAACATGTGTCTAAACCTCTTTCTCAAATAGAGACAACTTAAATAATAGAATAAGTGCACTTTCATGAAAAAAATTGAGAACAGAAAACTACTCTCATTCAGATCATAATAAGGCAATACCAAAACTCTGATGAAATGACAGGATATGAATAGGACTTACAATGTGTTGAGAGCAGAGAGCGAGTCAAACGCGACAGTCACTGATCCTTGAATTTGATTGTGACTGACATTTCTACAACCAGATATAAAACGTCGCAGAGAATCATAAGGATCCTCCTAGAGAATGAAAAGGACCAAGTATCTTAATTTTAAACAAATATCAAATTTAAGCATTTCACTTACAAGTATTGGAGGGAGGTCATCTGTGAAATGGAATAAGGGAGACCACCACTAAAACCACTAGCAGCAAGGTTTCTGCAAGGCAAGTTTTAAGAAAGATAAGAGGACGAAAATAGAACAAGAAAGGGAGGAAGACATGTAGAAATTCACACATACAATCTTTGCACATTTGGAGGAAGCTGGAAAGGTAACTGGCTCCCCATATTGTTATTGCTTATGTCACTGCAACATTCCCAAAGATGACCACATTCAAGAATTCAACATAAATCCAATTAATAAGGAACAAACGAAGGCCATTCATCTTACAAATTGGTAACAGATTTTAGACTATCTAGTTGGAACTCCATTGAGCCCGAGAGTCCAAGACCTGATATCTTGCTGAAGGAAAATGAAAAGAAAGGAAACAAATCATCAGAGCACACCAAGTAAATAATTTCAACAAATTGAAATAACATGAAGATGAAGACAAAAAAGTAAGACCAAACCCCACATTTCAGTTACTCTATTGCCAGAGCAGGTAATGCCTGTCCAGGATTCTCCACAAGGATCACCGCCATTGGCACTCCATTTTGTCAGCTGTGCTGGTGAGTTTAAGCTGGTATACAGGACTCTCAGAACAGATGCTGAAAATCAAAGTGCCGCTAACTAGATTAATTTAAAATCAAGACACATCTGAGCGTGAAAGGAATTTATTAAATAAAGAAATAGATACATATGAACTGAAAGTGTGGGAGAGGGTGGTGGAAGTGAGGGTGAGGAGGACGGTGTCTATATCCGACAATCAGTTCGGGTTCATGCCAGGTCGTTCAACTACGGAAACGATCCACCTTATTAGGAGGTTGGTGGAACAGTACAAGGATAGGAAGAAGGATCTGCACAGGGTGTTTATTGACCTGGAGAGAGCGTATGACAAGGTCCCTAGGGAGGTTCTTTGGAGATATATGGAGGCAAAAGGTGTGTCAGTTGCCTACATTAGGGCAATTAAAGACATATATGATGGATCTAAGACTCGGGTTAGGACTGTGGGAGGCTACCCGGAGCACTTCCCAGTTGTAATGGGTTTTACACCAAGAATCTGCGCTCAACCCGTTCTTATTTGCTCTGGTGATGGACGCACTGACACGACATATTCAAGGGGAGGTGCCATAGTGTATGTTGTTCGCTAATTATATAGTTCTAATTGATGAGACGCGAGGCGGCGTTAATGAGAGGCTGGAGGTTTGGATTGGAGACAGGCCTTTGAGTCTAAGGTTTCAAGTTGAGCAGGACTAAGATAGAATACTTGGAGTGCAAGTTCAACATTGGGTCGAGAGAAGCGGGCTTGGACGTGAGGCTTGGATCACAGGTCATCCCCAGGAGAGGCAGTTTCAAGTACCTTGGGGCGGTTATCTAGGGGGATGAGGAGATCGATGAGGATGTCACACACCGTAAAGGGGTGGGTTGGATGAAATGGAGGTTAGCATCTGGAGTCGTGTGTGACAAGAAAGTGCCACCGATACTAAGGTATGTTTTACAGAGCCGTGGTCAGACCGGCCATGTATGGGGCAGAGTGTTGGCCAGTTAAAGAACTCACATATTCAGAAGATGAAAGTAGCAGAGATGAGGATGTTGAGGTAGATGTGCGGGCATACTAGGATGGATAAGATTAGGAATGGAGATATTCGGGAGAAGGTGGGTGTGGCCCCTTTAGATGACAAGATGGGAGAAGTGAGGCTTAGATGGTTCGGGCACGTTCAAAGGAGAAGCGCAGATGCCTCGGTCAGGAGATGTGAACGGTTGGTCATGGCGGGTTGAAGAGGGAGAGGACGGCCTAAGAAGTATTAGGGAGAGGTGACCAGGCAGGACATGGCGTGGCTTCAGATTTCCGAGGACATAGCCCTTGATAGATCATAGGAAGGTGTGGTGGTCGAGCATTAGGGTGGTAGGTTAGGAGGTAGCTGATAAGGTTCGTCCGGGTGGGAGGCTGGTCGGATAAGGTTTTGTCCTAGACTGCTAGCGATTATAGTTGTGTCCATATTGTTGTTTCGTTTTTCATAGTATCAGGCCTTATTCATTGTTTTTTGTTATTGTTTTTCATTTATTTTCTGGTTCTTATGTTGTTGCTATTACTCATATGGTTCTGTTGATAGTACTGACATATTGTCTCTCTTGTCTCTTTTCATTTTCTTGAGCCGAGGGTCTTTCAGAAACAACCTATTTACTCTCCGGAATAGGGGTAAGTTCTGCGTACACTCTACTCTCCCCAGATCCCACTTGTGAGAACTCGCTAAGTTGTTGTTTGTATACATATGAACTGAGAAGTGAGAACAGCTCGAGAGAAGGATTTTACAGACTTCAATTTTAATGAAAGAAACATATTATGCAAAAATTGATGTTTTCTATTAAGTGAGGACAAAGCTGAATACAACTACTACTACACAAACTACTACTCAATTCCAAATTCAGATGGGATAGCTTTATGGCCATAAATAATATTTCAATCAGTATATAAAATGCTGTTAAGAATTTCAGCATATGTATTTAGCCATTGTAACTAATCTATTTGAAACTCTTCTCAAGTCCATTCTCAGCTAAAAATTTTCTTTGGGAACGAGCAAAATGGAATCTTTACTAATTACTTCAAATCTATTTCTTTATATGACACATACTGAAAAACAGAGAGAGATTAATCAAGAAAATGATAAAATCAAGAAGAATTTAAGGGACTAACCATCAGATGGATCTGTTTCAGTACCATTGGCGGAGCTGAAGAACAGTGCCACCATTACCAGTAGCAAAAACCTCATCTTTCACTCACAACCAACAACACTAAATTATGCAACACTTTTCCTTCTATATTACTAGACTAGAGTATATTTTGAATTGAGTAAATGGTTATAGTAGAGTATATAATTAGTGAAAGATGAAAGAAGAAAATGGTCAAACAGGTAAAGGGATTGATGTTTTTGTGAGTAGCCATTTCAAAGAAAAGCTGGCAGTAGCAGTCACTATTCAGCTACTGCTACAAGATTCCAAAACCACAGACTTCTTTTTTTTTTTTACACCATTCTCGTTTTTTTCCCCTTTATTTACAGTACTCATTTATTCTATTAATTAAAGATATTTAATTGTAGATCCGTTTGACAAAAATGAGATAGTATATTTAGACACACCTGAGCATCGTACTGACACTATGGTTTAAGGAAAGGAAATTTCCTGTATCCGAAAATTATACTATTGTGTAATAAGATCAAAAGAATTTTATATATTTACACTTTAGAATGCTTTTTATATAATGATAAAAGTTAAACTTTTTTAGTAGGAATAAAACTTTTGGTTAAATTTGAACGGAAAGAACTAATCTTAAGATGGAAAGAAGGAACGCTTGAAATCAAAAATGCCCCTAGATTGTGGAAAATAGAGCAAGTTTATCCTTATTTTGAATTTGATGGTTTCAAATATTTACTTATTATTAGTGGATTAATTCAAATATGCCTGTCAACTATGAAAAATGGAACCAATTTGCCCTCAATTTGAATTCGGCTCCAAATATGCCTTTATGACGAGTGGACTAGCTCATATTTGCCCTTCAATATTAAAGATTTTCTTTTTCCATCAATTTATTTATTTTTGGATTAAAATTTTATTTGACTTCTATTTCTAAAACAACTAGAGGAAGAAAATAAAAAAAAAATTAACTTTATATAGTAATAAAAGTTAATAGAATTTCTGGCTTTAAATTTGAATTCTGCTTAGAAGGAAGGCTTGGACAGTAAAAAGAAAAGTAACTTAGAGATTCTGTGTTTGACATTTGAACTATGGATAGTAGTGCTTAGTGCTTACGACAAAGTGGAATGGGAAAGCAAAACACAGAGTAATTGACAAATTGATGAATGATTACCCCCACCCACCTCACTCTTTTCTTCTTAGATTATTAACGTTGCTCATGATTGACAAGTTCCTAAATCTTGATCAATCATAGTTACTGAAGTGGAGAGGGAAAAGTAATTGTTTTTAAAAAAATATAATTTCCGGTTAAACTATTAAATTTATATAACGAAGGGTTAAATCTAGTTAATGATAACAACTTTAGAAATTGTGAGAGTGAGAGATTTTCTCTGATATATGTGAGTACTTAAACTATATTTGATCATGAGATTCAAATGTGTGGATTCAACTTATTCGCTTGTTCTTGTTGTGAGGGCATATGGTTTCACGAGGGATAGGTAACGTTATTAGACTTCTTCGTGATGTTGGGTATTGAAGCCACAAATGCATTGTGATATTGAGTCGGCTTTTGAGGCTAGGATTGTTATTAGCACGTTGTCTTTGATGTGAATATATGAAGAATGTTATAAGTAAAGGGAAGTGTAAGTGACTGCATATGCTACATTTTAATTGTTGCTATCAACCATGGTCATTGGTAGAGTGTATGTTGAAAAAAATAAATAAATAGATATTCCCTAAGTGAGATGTATATTGTTGGAGAGTAGTTGTTAGTCTCATTGCTCCACGACGAGCAAGAGTCTAAGTGTGGAGTGTTGATGTTTTGCTTAAAGTATATATATTTATGTGTATATCGTCTCATGTTTGACCTTTGTTGTATGGATTTAGGATGTGAAATGTGTTGATTTATATTAATTTGAGGTGTTTTTATGTGTAGGAATGATCCGGGAGCAATCGGGGGCGAAATGTGCGAAATTAGAGTCAAAACGGATGAAAATAGGAAAGTTGAGCAGTGCAGCGCCTTGAGCTGTCTGTGGCGCCAGAAACAGTATACTTTAAATTAGCAGCGCCGTAGAGGGCGCCTAGCGCTGGGCAGGGCGTCGGTGGCGTGTAACTTCTCCAACTTTGCCTGGGACACGGTTATTTCGGCCCTAGACCTACCCAACACGTATAAAAGCAAGACTAAACCTAAATTGGAGGGGATCTAACATATTTTGAAGGAGAACAGACGTGGGGGAACACACATCACGCGTGGAGGAGACTTTTANTTTTGGGTGCTACATGAACGTTGTAGTTTGAAGCTTGAATTGTTCTTATTATTTTATCATATTGATTTATTTATTCAATCTTGTGCTTAATTATTTGATTGCTTGATCGCCAATTGAATACTATCTACGAATCTAGGATTGTTGAACTCGGGAGAGGGAATTCTAGATTGCATATAAGATTGAGTAGAACAAGATCTTAACTCTTAGGGGGAGCGAATTTGCGGTTAGGATAGGAATATATCTAATTGCCTTACTTGGTTACTATACAGGAATTATTAATACGTTTTTGTTAATCCTAATTCCATAGGAATATAGGCGTTAGATTAGCTTGAATAGACGAGTAGTACTTTGGGAGAAGAGTACGAGTAATATTAACCTTTCAACCAATAAACCAGATAAATTAATTAGACGATTTAAGTGAAAAACTTAATGAGATTGTTAGCTAACCCATAGCTCTAGAATATTCACTCACATTGGATTCGTCTTTAAGTTTGTCGTTATTTTCTTTAATCTCTTAATTTGTTACTCTAGATTAATTATAGTTAAATACTCATATTTTAGGATTCGCTTGAATAGATTAATTATATGGTTTAATTTAGTCGATAGTTAATCACAAGTCTCTGTGAGTACGATATCTGGACTTACAATCCTATATTACTTGTCGACCACGTATGCTTGCGTGTGCATTTGAAAACCAACAATGTGCGTATATCTTTGATCAAATATAGGTCGAATAACCTAGATGTCATCATTTGGCAATTATTGAATCCATTAATAATATACGTATGTACATAGAGGCGGACCTATCCTCAGGGTAGGGAGTCATCGGCCTCAATAATTGCAATAAATTGTATGTATATATTTATATATATGTCAAATATATGTATATATTTTGATTGACATCCTAAGACTCAAAGTTTAGGATGTTGCATTGGTCGACTTGCATGGCATAACTTGACTTACCGTGCACTATTTGGGTTTGATTTCCACTTTAATATTTGCTTAAATTTTTATTTGATAGTGGTGTCCTCGCCACTTTTAAATCCTTAGAGTAGCTCTGTTGTGTGCATGGTTGAAGTTGAATAGCCTGTGACAATGGCATGCAAGTTTTTCAGAAGCTAAGTTTCAAGTTTTTAGAGACCTCTGACGTGGGGTGGGTTTTGGAAGGGAAACGGAAAGAAATTAAAAAGAAAATTGAACCTATCGAGCCCCATGAAAGCTGGAGGATATCATATTTCTTTACACCAAAATGAGGTAAAAGCCCTTTAACAATGGCATTTATCAGAGGCAGATCCAGGATTTAATGATTACGGGTACCACTCAGGGGCGAATGTATATTTAATACTGTGAGGAAGCGGATAAGTAGACGAAAATAACATCACTTGACATAATTTGTCTCTTGGCGTATTGGTTATGTGCTTGATTTTGCTCTAAGAGGTTAGAGGTTCGAACCTTAACACATCTTTTTTGCAAATACTTGAGAGAGTCTATATGGTTAAAATTTGTGATGAAGTAGAATTTAATTCAGGACTTTTTTTGATTTAAAACTCAACAAAACCAATAGACTAAAGTTATTTCTTGTCTAGAAGTATGATAATTAAAGTTATTATTCCCGTTCTTCTATTTTGACACCGGTTACAAAAATTCTGTGAATGCCCCGGGTGCCACTGCTTTTAATGCAAACCGACCATAGTGAAGAGATTGAACTTGGGTGTACATTTAGTTGGTTCAATCCATTTTTGATTAATTCGGTTCGGTTCGCTGTCCATTTTGAATTAATTCAATTCAATTTAAAAGATTGTTTTATGTATAAATGAATATGTGATCACAAAATCGAACAAGTTCCGTTCAATTCGGTTTGATTCTCTGGGTTCAAATTCGATTAATATGATTAAAAAGTATAAAGAAAAATAAAAGTTTAAATTAGGAAATACCACTTAAATCTACATATAGCTCGATTATTATTATGACTTTGATGCATCACTCTAATTTTTAAAATTAATAAAATAATACTAGATGGATAAAAAAAGGTAATTGAAGATCTAGAAAAAGAAAAAGGAGCGAATATGCAATTTAAATAAATAATAAAAAAAGATATTGTTCAAATAGAGTAAGTAAAAGAGGTGAAATTAAAAGATTTAAAAGAAGGAGCATAAAGAAAGGAAAGGGAAGGGAAGGGAAAAAAGATAACAACAAAACAACTAGGACAACAACGGAGCCTCGATCCTGAGCTTTTACGTGGTGTTTCAGCGATTTTACCGTGGCACCTGCAGTCATTTTGTGATTTGGGGTGCCACTCGTTATATGTTCAATATTGTAAAGAAAATATCAGTATATATATATATATACGATTTTGCTGGAGCGATCGGATAGCGTACCACCTCCAATCCCCTATATAGATCCGCCCCTGACGATTACACTACTCATGCAGAGGAAATTCGGTTAACTTAAATGGTGTATTGTAATTTTGTATCTAAAAATTTTCAACTAATTTAGGATAAGGTTCCTTATTCGCCTATAGAGAAAATAATTAAATCATTTTGTATGTTACCCTTGGAAGAATATTTGCATATATGTACTACCTATTTAGTAATTGTTGAGCTGCAGCTTTGTGAATAAATAGACATAGATCTAATGTTCTTAACGTATTAACACTGTTAAAATCTCTCCAACTCTGTATTATATATCCTCTGTGTGTCCTACTCAATGAGTGATTCTTTATTTTATTTTAATTTTTGTTGAAAAAAGAGTTAAACTATGAAAACAACCTACAGACACATGGTAGCCTCTCACTGGAACTTTATGTATCAATTTAATAGACACTTGTTGAAAAGAAGCCATCGAACATAAGGTAGTGTTATTCGTGTTGATTATGGTGTGGACAGCAAACATTGAGCTAATTATAAATCTTAAGAAAATTATATGGAATGGTGAAGCAACAAATCAAACGAAACCCGTCATTCATGCATGTAGTCAGTGACGGAGCCAGGAATTTCTAAGAATGCTTAAATTTGGAAAAAATGAAAAAATTCTCCAGCTAAGATTGTTCGATATATTTTTACCTAATATATATACAGTGTAATTTTTTAAATAAATATAATCAATTAATCACCCTTTTAAGATATATAACTTCACCTTTATATGTAGTCAAGCAACTTTTAATAAGACAAAATAAACACAAGGCCCCAAATATTAAAGATGTACAATGACTGATGAAAATAGAGGCCACCCACACCCATTGCACATGACAAAATAACCTATAAATATATTTTATTTCGACATCGCATAGAATTAATATTTATTAGGGTATTATCACCTTAAAGGATGATTTAGTAAATACCACCTATTCCTTACTTTCTAGTATAATCTTACTTTACAATCCAATGAATTATAAGACTAGCTTTTGTACAATCTAATGAATTACGCTCTCTTTCAAACAGAATGAAACTTTTACTATTTGTGGAGTCAAACAATAATTTTTTTTCCGGATTCACATACAAAAATTAGTGTAGGACACAGATTCGAACCTGGGAGCAACGTTAAAGTTGTCTCTATAGGTCACGGGTTCAAACTATGAATATAGTCAATAATACTTGCCTTAATATAAATTGTCTACGGCCCTTTTCCAAATACTGCATAAATATGAGATAGTTTATGAATTGGGCTGTCTTTTGACCTTTCGTACTCTGAAAAAGTTAAAATAAATTAAAACAGAGGGAGTATATAATGCTTTAACGCACATTAATCATAAATCCAGAGGTGTTGATTCTGTTGAATCAATTTCCCTTTTCTCCAAACTCGGGATCAAGCTTACCATTCTCCAAACAAAAAAGATTTTCTTTTTACCTATTTATATTATATATGGAACTTATTTATCCTCCCTAATTAAGTCTTAACTTAATTATATAGTTATATACAATTTATCAATTATATACAAATTAGTTTAAATAAGTATCTCTTTATATTAGGAATTGAATAAGGAATATTAGTTATTTCCCCATCCCTTTATATATGCTCTCTCTCTCTCTCTCTCTATATATATATATATATATATATATATATATATATATATATATATTAAGAATAATAATAGCGGGGCGAGAACAACATTAACGTACCTGTGAACGCAGCGGAAGAATTGTTGAACTCACCACCGAAACAATTGCCCTAAACCGAACTTTGAATCACTATGGAACAAAGTTAATCTTCCACCAATTAAATGCCCTTGCTTGTGTGTGTTTTTCGTTGGAGAAGAAGAGAGTCAGAGAAGAGAAAATACTTTCCGTACTTAGTTTTGTATTTTCTCCTTCACATAAATAGGCAGAGTAATAGCGGTTAAGGAAGATAACCCACCACTCACCCCTTTTTGCATGTTCAGTTTAGTGGGTGTTTGTGTTAGTGGTAACTTCCCTTAACCTCTCTACCTTATCTCTCCTAACTTCCCTTAACCTCTCTCCCTTATCTCTCCTAACCGGGTCGGGTCAGCCCACATGGAGCGACCCATGACCCATAATCCAACATCTCCCACTTCGCTCATAGTGGGCTAGACCGATGTCTTTGACACACAATTCATATTGGCAAATAGTTGGTGCGAAGNACACACAGTTCATACTGGCAAATAGTTGGTGCGACCTGCGAGCATAAAGAGCTGAACAATTCCAAAACCAATTAAAGGTTGTACTAAAGCTCTACGTAGAAATCCAATCACATATGGAAAGGATTCACTACTAGCATGAGGATATTATTACCCACAATACCCCAGACATCATTCGCTATTGCAGTAGCTACTTATTCGATCCCTCATCCTCGAAAGAGGCAAACTCGAGTTCTCATATCACATTATATCCACAATTACACCCAATACCCTCATGGTAAGTGTAATGGTCGACCTATGAATACAAGTTAAATTACTAAATTTTAGACGTCTTCCCTTTCTACTCGAATCTTTCCATTCCAAATCAACTGCTTTCCTAGACATGCACTGCATTGCCGAATCAATCATGGCTATTAGTGGCATACTAAAATAGCAACACTGATTGGCATTTGAAGAGACAGTAAAAGGTCAAAGGGTATTTCAATAAAAGTTACTCTAACTTCTTTGGGATCTCACACAATGAAGAAGCAGGGATTCATTCTTCCACTATCCCATGGTCGACAGCACACGTGGTATGAAACACATGTCACAGTGTTCTCACCTTATATTGGCGTGTGTGTCTTATTATTTTAATCTTCCAACACCGTACAGATCTTGGTCTATACACCTTCAAGTGTCTAACCCGAGTTTCTCACTTCAATAATCCTCAAAACATCTTCTTAGAGAAACTCGTATCTAGCTTACAGAACAAGTCATAATCGAATAGTGAAATTCGTAAGCTGTCAAGAACGACCTCTACAAGTAAATATAACCCCGCATTATCCAAGGTTCTATAAGTTCTCATCTCTTCATGATTCTTAATTCAAGAGGCGATTGCTCGTGTGAGAGAGTCAATCTCTCGACTTGTTTGACACACTTTATCAACAAAACTTTCATTACATGCATACGAGATATAAGAAAATTCAGGAGTCAAATATTGATGAGCATATTATAATACTGAATTCATTTTACAATACATAAATATGTTCATATCCTTCGCAAACCTAGAGCCATAACATGTTTCTCAAACAGGTCTATAGATATTGCCTTTGTAAAAGGATCAGCTATCATGCTTTGCGTAGGAACGTATTGTAAATTTATCTCTTCACTTGCTACCATGTCTCTTACAAAGTTATACTTGATGTCAATGTGTTTGGTCTTGCTGTGATACTTAGGATCTTTTGTATATGCAATAGCCGCTTGACTATCACAATATAGAGTCATGGGACCCTGAGAGTTCTTTGTAATATTCAAATGCTCAAAGAATCTCTTCAACCAAACAACTTCTTGTACTGCAGACGCACAAGCGACAAACTCAGCTTCCATTGTTGAAAGGGCTGTGCATGTCTGTTTCTTACTTTTCCATGATATAACACCACCATTAAGTAAGAAGGCATAACTGGATGTTGATTTTCTATCATTCCAATCACCAGCCCAATCAGCATATGTATATCCTCTCAAGTATAAATCATTTCCACTATAACATAGAGAGTAATCTGCAATTCCCTTCAGGTATCTGAAAATTCTCTTCACAGCTTTCTAATGATCTCTTCCAGGATTGGATTGATACCTGCTAACCAGACCTACGGCATAACAAATGTCTGGACGAGTACACATCATAGCGTACATCAGGCTCCCGGCAGCACTTGAATATGGAACTCGAGACATGTCTTCCTTTTCATTTTCAGTCTTGGGACACATTTCAAGGCTTAAAGTTTCACCTCTCGCTGTAGGAGTATCCATGGATTTGCAACTATTCATGCAAAAATGCTCCACGATTTTCTTTATATAAGTTTCTTGAGATAGACTCAATAACTTTTTGGAACAGCCTCTTTGGATTTTGACTCCAAGGATATAGTCTGCCTCGCCCATATCTTTCATGTCAAAAGATTTTTAAAGCCATGACTTGACAGTTTTTAAATACTTCAAATTGTTACCGGCCAATAAAATATCATCCACATAAAGAGAAAGAATTACAAACATCCTATTGGACTTCTTCACATAAATGCAATGGTCTTCATTGATCATGGTGAAATCATATGAGCTCACCTCCTTGTGAAATCTCAAATACCATTGCCTTGAAGATTGCTTCAGACCATAAATAGATCTTTTCAATTTACAGACCTTCTTTTCTTGGCCTTTAACGATGAAGCCTACAGGTTGTTCCATGTAGATTTCTTCGTTCAGTTCTCCATTGAGAAAATTTGTCTTCACGTCCATTTGATGTAATTCCAAATCCAAAAATGCAACAATAGCCAAAAGTATGCGAATTGAGGTAAACTTCACAACAGGTGAAAATGTTTCCTCATAATCTATTGCAGCTTCTTGAGTAAAGCCTTTTGCCACCAATCGTGCCTTGTATCTTTCTATTTACCCATCCGCTTTGTGTTTAACTTTGAGAACCCATTTGTTCCCAATGGCTCTACGCCTAGGCGGAAGGTCAACTAGATCCCAGACTTTGTTGGTTTTCATGGACTCTAATTCTTCTTTCATTGCTTTCATCCACTCATCTTTTCCAGAGCTTGATAAAGCCTCAATCACAGACTTTTGCTCATCCATTTCTTTCGGAGATACCAAGAAAATATAATCCTCAATTTCATAAGTACGTTTGGGTATATTTTTCTTGGCACTCTTTCGTAGTTGAAATTCAGGTTCGTCAGAAGGATTTTGGGATTGAGAGTTCCCACTCCCGCTCGGATCAAGAATAATATCTTGATCAATTTGATTATCTACTATGTCATAAGACACTTGCTGACTATCTGAGTTCATCATTTCATAAAGAGGCTCACTATTCTTTACCTCACCTTTTTTTGGAAAATCATTTTCTAGAAATGTGATATCTCGTGATTCAATCTCACTAACACTTCCATCCTCTAATTCGCCAATGAACACATACCCTTTGGAGTGTTCTGAATATCTTATAAAGATACATTTCTTGCCTTTTGGACCTAATTTACCAAACTTGTTAAAAGAATCTTTTACATATGCAGCACAACCCCAAGGTCATAAATCCTTTAAGTTTGGTTTATGACCAGTCCATAGCTCATAAGGAGTGGAAGAAACTGATTTAGAAGGCACTCTGTTCAAAATGTAAGTTGCAGTCAATAACGTATCTCCCCAAAAGGAGATGGTAAATTTGCCTGCGCCATCATGGACCTTATCATGTCCAGTAGTGTTCTATTCCTCCTTTCTGCTACACCATTTTGTTGAGGTGTGTACGGAATAGTTAACTATCTGGTGATTCCCTTTTCATTGCACAATTCTTCAAATTATTTTGATAGATATTCACGCCCTCTATCGGTTCTTAGGGTCTTAATCCTTTTGTCTAATTGATTCTCAACTTCATTCAAATATTTCTTAAAGAATTTAAGTGCTTCAGATTTATGAGAAATCAAATAGACATAACCAAAACGCGTGAAATCATCAATGAACGTAATGAAATATAAAGCACCAGACCTAGCCCTCACATTCATTGGACCACAAATATCGGAATGAATTAATTGTAATGGAAAATCGGCTCTTTTAGCCTTTCCAAATGGTTTACGTGTAATCTTTCCGGCAAGACAATTTTCACAAGTTGGCATTTCAATTTTAGAGAAAGAACCCAAATGTCCTTCCTTAGCCAATCTATTCATTCGATCCTGCCCTATGTGACCTAATCTTGCATGCCATGTGATAACATCAACATCATTGTTACTAGAATAACATGCCATAACACAATAGTCAACATAATAGTTATACGTAGAAAGATTACAATCTAACACAATAAAACCATCATAATGATGTCCAAAACCATAAAAAACACTGTCTTGAGTAATTCTAAGACCACTGCGACTAAAGTTCAAATTGAAATCTAAACCTAAAAGAACAGACACAGAGACTAAGTCTCGCTGAATCTCTGGAACATCAAGGACATCATGCAACATCAAAGATCGGCCACCACGCATGTCTATTCTGCAAGTGTCTATCCCTTTGACTTCAAGCTTTGCATTATTTCCCACAAAGACATGCTTTGATCCATGTGAAACTCGACGAAACTCTATGAATGCTTCTCTATCACGACTCACATGGTCGGTGGCCCCTGAATCTACAATCCACACAGGATAAGATTCAGTTAGTAAAATAGTGCTAGAAACATATATAGCACTAAGAGATGCATTTTTAAATGCTACCTTTTTCGGCTCAGTGCACTCACGAGCAAAATGCCCTGGAACTTGGCAATTGTAGCATTTCATCTTGCTCTTGTCTTTCTTCTTATAGAACCTTTTTCCTTTCCTGAAATGTGGCTTGTTTCTTTTCTTGGAGGATCCTTCTCCGGTCTCCTTACCCTTTCCGTCATTTTTCCAGTTTCTCTTGCGCTTGAAGCTTGATATCTTTGTACCACTTGATTCTGCCACAAAGGCATTAGGTACAGCTTTAGCAGCACCAAGCCGCTCGTCTTTAAGCTCCACTTGACGGGCAACATCAACAAAAGTTTTGATGCTATCATTGTGGGTCAAGTTAACCTTCAAATGTTCCCAATTATTGGGAAGAGACCGAATCACTGCCTGAACCTGCTGCTCGTCAGAGAGAACATGGCCAGCACCTTTGAGTTGAGCAATCATATTTGACATCACTCTAAGGTGTTGTTTGACACTGTGGTCATGACACTTTTTGTAAGTGTCAAATTTGATAGTCAGTTGTCTAAGGCGGGTTACAGTTATACCCACATATGTTTCTCTCAAATGCGCCCAAATGGCATTAGCAGTAGGGAATTGTTCACATTCATGAATGAAATCATCCACAACTGAGCTTACAATGATTCCACGAGCAGTGGCATCTTTCTTTTTCCAAGAATCGTAAGCCTCAAAATCTCTCCTATGTTGGGCAGTGTTACCCTCCTCTGGGCAAACCATGACATGGTTAATGTCTTCAAGAGAATCTTGCTCTTCCATCACATACCACATCTTATGGCTCCAAATATCATAATTTTCACCGTTCAGTTTGTCACCCTTGTTTATGTCAGCAGTGATAGTTCTTGATGCCATAGTCTGTCAACTGAAACAATAATGCAAGTGTATTTATTACTCATTATTCTCGCATGTGATGTACACACTTAGGCAAATCAATTAAATAAAATATTAATTTTACACTTAGTATAGAATCGAAAGGTTACTACGTTTCCATTCATCATCTACAACTAAATGTTCAACTAATATTTTATAAAATCATTTCTCATAGTGTGTATCTCGTCAAGATTTTCAATATCATGTCATACTTGTTTTAATTTCCACACATTAAAAACAAACAAATAAAATGACATGTAATCTTGCAAATAAATAACAAAGTTTCATTAATTAAAAGTAGTTGTAGTTACAAGTAGTTGTAGAGACGGTTCTCCCACTCGGCTTTAAATTTAAGAACATAAACCCAAAAAGGTTCACTTGGCCAAACCTCGTGATAAACTTCAGTTAAAATACTACGTAAAGGTTCTCCAAGTGAATCTACTAAAATTGCTAAGGCTTCCCAATTAGATAGTTCAATTTCGTCAATTGCGTCAATTAGTGCATCTCGGGTAAACTGATAATGTCCAATGTGTTCAGCTAGTGAAGCCCTGAGCTCTCTAAATTTCTTTTCTCTTTCCCTTCGTTCAGCCCTTCGATCCCTTAACTCATTTTGTCTCGCCCTTGGGACATTCCTGATGACTTCAGGCTCCGAGTCTAAATCATTATAGAATTAAGTCCTGCGACATCGTACCCTTCTACGTGTTCCTCTTCTTTGACTTCGAGAACTCCCACTTGGAGTAATTCGAATTTGTCCTTGTTCAGTCATATCTGAAATTCAAGGAAACACTAAGAATGATTAAAACCATTCAATGTGACAACACATGTCACAATAACTCGTAGAAGTATATCAATTGAGGGGTTATGACTAAACTTTATATGTATAAACATATACCCATGAATAAGGAGCCATCCTTTTATTTTGGGAAGTCGAACAGAGGTTCAATTAATCGAATTCATGGTCAAACTGTCATAATGTGATGAAATATCTTTATAATTTTAGAAATTCATATGACAACACAGATTATGGTACTGTTTTTCCAACAACAGAAAACTATATTTCACAAATAGTAAATAGTTTATCCTGTAAAAATATTATGTGTATATTTCAATGAGAAACATGTATACTCTCTTCCCTTGTTCTTTTCATAAAGTAAGAATTTGTCATCACGTTTGTGATAACTTATCCAACAATAGAAATAAAAGCATTGTAGATGCTTTCACCAGAAAATACACAATGATACTTTCCACAATATAACTAGAAAAGGGATCCATTGAATTTGGTTGAAAAGAACAATAACAAGGTTGTATGCTGTCATTATTGAGCTTTGGTTGTAATAAGTTTTCCAACCATTATTGGTATTGGCATTGTAAAGGATGCTCAGTCGTGTTAATTATTCCACTAAAAACTAAGAAGAAATTCTCTTTTTTGTTTATTTTACACAAAAAACAAATCTAGAAATAGCCTTCTTTGCTTCTGTGTTTTTTTTAACTTTGAACAAAATATCAACATGGCAGTTGAAATATTGGTTACTATAAAACATTATTATTGACAGCAAATAAAATTGCATTCCCAAAAAAAAAAAATTGACGGAGCAATTAACTTTGGGAAAACCAAGATTTCAGAGAGTAGCAATAAAAAAAAACTCTTTAAGTTGCTCTACAACGTTACGAACAGATTGGCTTTCACGCCAAAAAAAAAAGATTTTGTCAACAAAACACGCAACCTGGCTCTGATACCAATGTAAGAATAATAATAGCGGGACGAGAACAACATTAGCGTACCTGTCAACGCAGCGGAAGAATTTTTGAACTCACCACCAAAACAATTGCCCCAAAACGAACTTTGAATCATTAGGGAACAAAGTTAATCTTCCACCAATTAAATGCCCTTGCTTGTGTGTGTTTTTCGTTGGAGAAGAAGAGAGTTAGAGAAGAGAAAATACTTTCCGTACGTAGTTCTGTATTTTTTCCTTCACATAAATAGGCAGAGTAATAGCGGTTAAGGAAGATAACCCACCACTCACCCCTTTTTGCACGTTCAGTTTAGTGGGTGTTTGTGGTTTAGTGGTAACTTCCCTTAACCTCTCTCCCTTATCTCTACTAAACGGGTCGGGTCAGCCCTACGTGGAGCCCCCAATGACCCATAATCCAATATATATATATATATATATATATATCCTTCTCTGTTCTTTCCCCAATTTTTCTTCCGTTGATGTTCTCTGCTTTTTATCCTTCCTTTCATGTTGTATAGAGTTTTAATGGAATTCAGCAATGGATTTCAATCGTTTTACTATAGAGGTTTAACTTAGCAGTTTCTTTCCATGTTGCACAATTGATGTTGACTCACCACCATTGACAACCATTAAAAAGGTTCGAAGCTTTGAATTCGAATTTGGGTTTTCAATAACTATTTTTTGTTTTGGATTTGGTGTTGTTGCAAATAATTGAGAATATTCTTTGGAGTTTACATCTTAATTTTGAGGGTGTTTGGTGAAGACTAGACTTGATTTGGGTCGAATTTCAGAATGAAACTCGAAGAAGAAGAACAAGAAGAAAAAGAACACATGACATACAATGTGTTGGAAAATATTGGGTGATTATGGAGAATAAAAGATTCAGTTGAGGCGTGTCAAAGACACTGACCTTAAAGATATTTCGCCCACACCGAGATAAATAATTTTGGGCGTATCCCCCAGGATTCAACAAACTCTTCTAGTATAACTAGGAACAGAAACAACAAGGATTTATAAAGGAAAAACCCAGCTGAAAGAAAAGGAAGAAAAGTTTTAACTTTTTTTTTCCACCCACATTAGAAGATGAAAACACAAATATATATATAGTCCAAAAATAATGAACCATCTGATTGAAAACGTTCAAGCCATAATGACTTTTCCAAAATAAAATGTCTGTTACAATGAAACAGGCATACGTTTTCATTTTGAATTGAAAACATTTATGTTAATACAATTAAGAATACATATGTTTTCATTTTGATTTTGAAACGTAATACAATTAAGAATTTCACAGTCAGTTAACGTCCAAAATGAAAAGTTTTCCTAACAAAACATTAAAGCAATTTAAGGCTATACAATCTGTTACAAATAGTTGGTATAATAAAGACCCGTTATATTTTGAAAATGTACCTAAACATGATTTTGAACATTCTTTTTGAGATATTAAAATTATTATTAATTTTTAACAATCCCCCACATAGCTCAAAAAGAATATTATAATGAAATAAAAAAAATTCGATGGGTTTTCACAAATGAGCATAGTGCGTCGAATCCGGTGTCTCTTGGACTATGAACCAGACCTAGATAAAATAAAATTAAACTTACAGAACAAATGGTGATGTTCAGAACTTCTATGAACCAAGAATTCTTTTGTAAGTTTAGTGTCTTATCTATCACATTATACCCGCATACACTTTGTTGTTTTTCACGGTTTTGTGCTAATAGGCCATGTGCGCGCCTGGTTTTCATGAGTGCTATGGAATGTTTTGCCATAAATTCATAGGAGCGGCCCTACTCCACACTCGTATAGGTCCATCCATCAAGTGTATTCTGCAGCATAATACACTACCTATAAAAGGCTATGAATTATTGGATTTAAGAGTTTAATAACTCAACCTCTCATTCCTTGCAGTCTTGCACTACATACACACACACCATAGGAAGGGATATAATTAAATAGTGCACATTTGATCAACTAATGACTTGTTATTACCCATATGAACCTACTTCATGGGATCTCCAATCACATAGGTTGGGTTACCATAATAGTTGATATAACTCAAATTGGCAAAAGTCCCATTCCCCTCGATGTTTCAGATATTAATTTTATTCTCAAAGGTTTAGTCATAGGATCGTCCAAATTCACTTCTGACTTCACATAATCTATGGAAATAATTCCATAAAAGTTACAAGATGATCTTACAACTACTACGAGACCTCCTTTATATAGGACTAGGAGGTCATTACAAGACAAACTTACATTAAAATAAACCTATATTACATGGCAAACCTATCAACAAGTGGGCCTCTTTTTACATGTGAAGGACCTTTAGGCAAAGCCACTAAAAACTGCTGAAAACATGTGAAATCGGTGAAATACACATAGTTTAGCATGTGAAAGTTTGTGGGAACATGTGAAAGCATGTGAAAATAGTGTGCTGCATGTGACGGGACATGTGGAGGCATGTGGAAGTATGTGAAAGTGGGACCCAGATGGTTTGGAAGGATGTGGAATTTTGTCTTGGCATGGGTAGATGATTTTTTAGGTTTTTGGTAGGTAATGTGGGATTATGGTGAGATTAACAAGGATGATTATCTTCCATTGATTTTCTCGGTTTGTCTTCTAGGTATCTTTTCAGAAATCTTATGTAATAATGCCTGGAACTCGACGGTTCTTCTTCTCTATGTTCCTTCTCTTTTGGATTGAGGGATGTGATCCGCAACCTTAATCTGGAGATGTCATGAGTGATTTTTTTTCCGGATGATTTCATACGAAGTTTGATATTCCTTTGCTGCTTCTCGGACTTTTTCCCAGTGAGGATGAGTGCTGGTATAATTCCAGCTTGCCCAATCTGTTGGCCGTATTTCTCTCGAGATGCACTTATTTTGTTGGAAGATAATTCTTTGTGCTTCACTATATTCTTCTTCCATTGATAAAATGGACACGAGGAATTTCCACCAGAATGACGACTCTGCTTGTGCCTGGACTTTTTCGTTAATAATCTTCACTGGCCTATGAAAATGAATACCTTTGCGTTGTAGGAATCGTTGAAATATTTTATCCAATATCTGCTAGGCTTGAACCATAGTAAAAATACTTTAAGAGCTGGTTCAATGTTGTCAAAATCTTTGAAAACGTTGCACTTGAATTCTATGAAAATATAGTACTAATGGCATATGTACCAGAAAAACTATAATAATTCTTGTGGAAAATCCTTGGCTTGTGCTATGAATATATGACAGAAATGGATATTCTGGATTGACCCCATAAGGCTTGAGAGTGGACCCTCCATGTTGTCTGAAAACTTGGATCTCATAATAAGTTCTTCTTTCCATAATAATTTACGGATCAAAGGGATCCATGAGGCTGAACAACTCCGGTGGATGATCCGTTGGCTTCAATGAACTTGTTCCTGGTATATTTGAAAGCATGAAGATGTGGCTGATTAGCTTTTGCTTCGACTTTAGTTTTCCTGCGGTAAATCTCTTTGAGAATTCTTCCGGTCGAGACAGAAAATCTGCGAGAATATTATCTTTTCCTTTCAGGTGCTTGACTTGAAACTTGTATGGGGAGAACCATTGGGCCCATCTGAGGATTGGGAATAATCTTCTCATTTATCTGGATTATCTTTGGGAAGGCCTTCATAATCATTTCTATCAGAAATTCTGTGTGAATCAGGAAAAAATTGAATTTCTTGATTCCATTCTTTACTGCAAGAATTTCCTTGAAGGTGGAGTGGTAATGTTGCTCAGCATCCTTGAACTTTCCGCTAGCATATCCACATATCTTTCTCTGTCCATCTTTTTCTTCAAATAGAACGGCACTCCAGTATTCGTTGTTGGCATCAGTTTGCAGTATCTTCTTACCGTCAGAAGGGAAGTAGAGGGACTTGACATTTTTATAAATCTTCTTTATTTCGCTGACTGCTTCATCTTATTTCTTTCCCCACGATGGAACATTTTTCTTGAGCATTTCTGCTGGCGGAGAAATGTATGTAGAGATATTCGGGATGAAGTCTCTCACATAATTTACTATACCCAAGAACTGTTGGATCTTCTTTGTTGTGAAGCTGGTATCTGAAAACTTGAGTAGTTCTTGACATATATGTGGTCCTGGACTGTATGCACCTTGGACAAAATGCATTCCAAGAAAATCAATCTCTTGTTGAGCAAGAACCATCTTTTTTGTTGAAAGCATGATCCCATGGTGTGTTATTAATGCCTCAAACTGACGAAGCAAGTTGACATGTTCCTCCAATGTATCACTAAATAACAAGATGTTATTAATGTAAACTAAAGAGGTATGGAAGATGGGCTGGAATATTTTTATCATGGCTTTTTGGAACAAGGAGGGTGCAATTTTCAACCCGAAAGGCATGACTTTCCATTGGAAGTGATGATCGGGGATGCAAAATCCCGTTTTGGGTCTTTCTTCAGGGTGGATTCCCAATTGCCAAAATCCAGATTTTAAATCAAATTTGGAAAATAGTTGGCCTTGGCTAAGTGGGAGAAAAGAGTGAGTTTATTTGGGATAGGGAATTTATCATCTTGGAGGAAATGGTTAAGTGGCTGGTAATTAATGACTAACCTGAGTTTTCCTCTTGTCTGCTCAGCTCTTTTGTTGACATAAAATGCTTCGCATGCCCATTGTGAATATGATGGCTCTATTAGATCAAATTCCAAAAGTTCTTCGCATTCTTTCTTTGCAAGCTGAAGATGATCTGGATTCATGCCTGAATGACTGGCTTTTGTTGGATTGATGTTTTCATTCTTCTTGAAATGGAGCTTGATAAAAAACTCTTTGTTTTTCGATAACGGGCTTTGCCCTTTCTTCATTAAATCCTTGTGGGATTCAGCACATGAGTTTTCAATGAGATTTTGCTCAATCTCCTTGATTTGCTCGTCGTTGGTGATTTGGAATAGCCTTGGAATCTCAGAATAAGGTTTGAACTGCTTCTTAAAAGCTATCATGTTAGCCTTGATCTGGAGTTGATCTCTAAGTTGTCTGTAAATGTCGAATCCAACAATAAGATCTTTTCCTGGTACATCCGATCCTATCTGTTTGGTTCTGTACTTCAATCATGGAAAGAACTCAATTGTGACTAGATGCTTTGTGATGACGGTGGTAGTCAGGATTCCATTTGATGCAGTATTAAAATCCTTAAAGTGCGGCACCCATTGATCTTTAGGGAGAACTGCAGGATTTATGAGTGAAGAAGCAACTCCAGTGTCGATGAAAGCAATAACTCGAGTTGGTTTATCCCATTTGGATGAATAGACTTTGAGTTCTACTTGAGGAATGACTACGAGAGCATTGATATCCTCTCAAGCTTCGATCACTGGTTCTGAAATTTTGTAGTGCTCATTACCTTGATCTTCATAGATATCAAGGGAGAATAAAGTTTCTTCACTAGGTTCATCATCCACTGAGAATATGGATTCAAGGTCCTCCTCTTTTCCGAGATGAATGCCAGTGTAATCTTCAATCTCTTCAAGGAGTTTGGCAGATCTTCTCGATTGGGGACAATTTTTTGCGAAATGTCCAATCTTGTGGCAAATAAAGCATCTGTTCTTCTTGTGAAAATTTCCTGGCCTTCTACGTCTGAAATATTTTGTGCGTCTCTTGGACCTTGGTTTTCCATCTGGAATTCTTGGCCATTTGAACCTTCTGAATTCTTTCTGTCGCCTAGACGTGTGGCAGGAACATCCTGATCCAGTGATTAGATCGGATCTGCGACATGCTTTGTCAAGCGATAGATTGTGCTGGATAATTTGTTTTAGGGCTGAGCGCTTTGTACAAATTTCCTCCAATGCTAAGAAAATAGCTTGCCTGATGTAGCCGACTTATGAGATTGTTATTGATTGAAACTTTTCTTCAATAAAGGTCATGGTTCGGCTTGCCAACATCTTTGGAAGGGAAGATACAAAGGCTTGCTTTAGGTTGATGTCTCCACCGATTTCAAAGTATATCTTTGCCATTTTTTAAAAATGCATGTCAATGTCATTTCTGTCANTGTTGAAGGAAAAATCCTGGGATGTAAGAAAAATATTTTTGTCTTGAATCCCAAGTGAATTTCACCAATCTCTGAGAATTCCTGAGAACCGTGAAGTTAGTTCTGACAGGATGATATACTTTTCTCGTTCCACAAAATTTTTGGTCACCATCCAAGTATAGGAGTCTTGGATCCTTTGAGGCAATTTTGAAACCTTGAAGTCATCTAAGGTGAAAGTGTGGAAGCCAATTCCAACTGGTTTTGACGCCATGGGTTCATGTATTCTTTCTGGGATTGGTTCATCCGTCATGCCTTCTTGATCCTCCTCTACTTCAGATATTTCTAGGTCTCTTGGCTGGCTCACAAATATTGGGGGATCGTCTTCGTCAGAAGATTTTATTGTGGATTCATTGATGGATTGAGAGCTATCTTCCATTGTATCATCGTCTGATAAATTTAGAGATTCTGACCATGTGGTATCTCCTTCTGACAAGTTTCTTGGCTGGGAGACATAGAAGTCTGGAGTTTTCTGATCAGAAATCATCAGACTTTCTGGGTTGGACCCTTTTGAACTTTCTCCTTGGTCTCGCCTTTTCTTGGCTGCAAGAGCGTCTTTCCTTTCTCAAACCATTTTTGCAATATCGAATTCAGGTTCTTCTTTTAAAGGTTGGGTGAAAGAGATAGCATTCTGTGAGTTGGTAAGAAAGGTAGAAAAGGTGTTGTCCAGTTTTGGTGGGAATATGCTTGTGTTGACATGGGGAAGAAGGTAGGTTTTGAAGGGGAAAATGGGGTTTTTTGTGACTCAAAGCGGTCATTTTTCAAAAGTTGGATTTGTTCCTTGATTGAAATCGTTTCCTTTTGTTGCTGTTGGAAGAACTGGAAAAGTGAAGTTCCTGGCGGAAAATTTTCATATTGTAAATTTGACAATCTTAGCTCCAAGGCTTTGATTAGTCCTGCATGCTGAGACGATGTCTGCTCCACCTTTTTCTTAATTGTTTCCACTTTGCTCATTAACTTGTTTTGTGTATGGGCCGCGTTTTTTATGGTGTTGCCAATATTATTGAGCACTTTGTTTTGGCAGATGGAATTTTCTGATTGTCATTTCAGTGTTGCCTCGATGTCACTTATTGAGGGTTCTTCTCCAGAAGGTAATACTATGTTTTTCTTGGGGATTTTTGGAGCATGACGGATACCTTCTTTTTCAAAAGGTTGGAGTGGAGGAAGGGCTCAACATGAATATTTGTGGGAGTGTGGAATTTTGGGTTGTTGGAGTTTTAGGTTCAGGTGGATTTTTGGATTCTAGGTTACGAGCTGATGGCGGTTTTGGATTTGGGGTGGTTTCACTGTCTTCCCAACTTGGAGTGAAATTTTCTGGTAATTTTGGCCATTCTTGGGGTTTGTAACTGACAAGTAATTCATATTTACCTGGACGGCTTAATGAGCCAATTGAAGGGTCTTTATTTTCATATCTGGCTCGAAATTGTTTTGCTGTAATTTCCCCCTTTTTCTTGGATTTTGGTTTAGCCTTGTTGAGGCCAAATCTTTCCCAATGACGCAGGTGGTGTTCATCATATTCTCCACTTGGATCTTCAAAACAGTCTTGGCAGTCGCAGCTGAGATCCCAAGGGCAGTGTCCCGTAAATGGGCATTTGAACCACCAAACTCTTTTGTCGTCTTTGTCAAAATGTTTACATCAATCATGTTCTTCCATGATAGTTTGTATATTCCAGAAAGGTTCTCTTTCTGGGTCAGGGTCAGGGTTTGTTTCTTTAGGTTGGATAATTTGGCAAGAAAAGATGGTTTTATTGGGTTTTTTGAGATGTGAATGGTCAAAGCTTATGGAAACTGTTTTGTCATTTCTTTTGGTAAAAGTTGGTTCACCAAATTGTAGAGGTTCTTCAGGTTCCCTTAACTTTTCATAATTTGTGATCCAGGAAGCAGGAAGAATTTTGACAAGCTCATCTCTGGAAATTTGTCTGGGTATTTGGGTGCACATGGTGTTTCCTTTGGTAGCATCAATATTCAAGAGTAAAGCATTTTCTCCTCCGGAAAGAAATAGATCCATGGCATGATTTTCGATCCGCCACGCCATTTGGTGATGAATAGTTGCTTGGATAGAATCTTTGTCTTGTGGGGCACCTTGAATTTGGACTTGGATTTTTAGTGCTTCGGTTAAGTATGGGTCAAAAAGGGACATGTTAAAATTTGGATAGATAGTTATGAACATTGTCCCTGCATTCAAGGTAACATCTGCAGTACCCAAATTTGCATGTTGGTATTCCAAGTATCTTGTATCTAGAAGAGAAAGTCGGGAAACCACAAGTTGACCTTTTCTTCCATGACAAGTGAGAGCAATTCGGCTAGCACCAAAATGGATATGGGTGAAACCGTGATCTCTCCATTGTCTGGGAAAATCATCTGGAATTTGGAGGGTAATTAATTCTTCCTCTCGAGTAGCAAGAATAGGATGTTGGTCAAGTTTTGAGGCAGCAACATATTCTTTGACTCATTTTGGTTTGTGTTGGACTAACGAACGGATTTGGGTCCATGCTGCAAATGATTTCTTGGCAAAATCTGAGTAAGGGTTTATGAAGGGTAGTTCAGAGGAAGATACTTTCTGTTCATCAGGTAGGATATCGACTTCATAGAGGTAATCATATTTTTTGGACAAGGTTTTATATAGAGTAGGAGACATATTCATTTTTGCTAGGGAAGAGGATGATGGAAACGACTCAGACATATTTAAAAAACTATTCCTTCCTCCGAAAGGATGGGCTGGCTCTGATATCACAAAATAGAGAACAGAGCAAGAGGCTCCAAGAAAGCAAACTATATCATAGATACGAAAGTTTTCCTACAAAAGGGCTGGCTATTGTCAAGCTACACTAACAGTTAATTTGCTTATAGTCGCAAAAGTTTTCCTACAAAGGGGTTGGCTTCATACAACCCATAAGGGACAGCTTACCAAGCTACACAACTCAGAAAACTTTTGTACTATAACCAACATTAACTGTTATAACTCAGAAAATATTCGTACTACAACATGCTAACTTTCTTAGAGTATTCTTACTCTATTTTCATACATGGACCGGCCTTTCTATTCATTCGAAAGAAAGAACAAGAAGGAAATTTAGAAGGAACTCATATGCAGTATATCACAAAGATTTAGAAAGGTTACAAGATGATCTTACAACTACTACAAGACCTCCTTTATAAGGGATCCATGAGGCTGAATAACTCCGGTAGATGATCCGTTGGCTTCAATGAACTTGTTCCTTAGCTGCTTTATTACATTATGTCTCAAACGAATGTGTCTACTCTTTTCATTAAAGGATTTATTTTTAGCAATGGCTATTGCAGATTGACAACCACAATGCATCGACACAGGTGGTGTCGGTTTAATTCCTAGTGGAATACTTGCCAAAAGGTTTTTTTAACCGCTCGACCTCATTGCCAGCCAATTCCAATGCCACAAACTCAGATTCCATGGTAGATCTAGCTATTATTGTTTGTTTAGCTGATTTCCATGCCACAACACCCCCGCCGAGGGTGAACACATAACCAGTAGTGGATTTTGTCTCATCCGAATCAAAGATCCAGTTAGCATCACTGTATCCTTCTAGTACAGTGGGAAATCCATTATAATTAATACCTTAGTTCATGGTACCTCTCAAATATTTCATTACTCTTACTAATGCATTCCAATGATCATGACTCGGGTTTTGAGTATATCTACTCAATCTACACACAACATATGCAATATCAGGTCTAGTAAAATTCATCAAATGCATTAGACTACCAATAACTTGAGCATATCTATTTTGATCTACTGCATCTCCCTTATTCTTTTTTAATTGACTACTAGCATCATAAGGATTGCTTACAGGTACCACATCAAATTGTCAAATTTTTTAAGAATTCTTTCAACATAATGGTCTTGAGTCAACATCAAACTATTGGCGTCTCTTATAATTTTCATGCCTAAAATAATACTAGCTTCTCCCATGTCTTTCGTCTCAAAATTAGAAGACAAGAAAAATTTGGTTTTATGTACCAAATCAAGGCTAGAACTAAAAATAAGCATGTCATCAACATAAAGGCAAATACTAACACATGTACCATCTACACATTTTGTATAAACACATTTATCTACTTCAACTGATGAAAAACCATCATTAATCAATACTTGATCAAATTTTTCATGCCATTGTTTAGGCGATTGCTTTAGACCATATAATGATTTTAGCAATTTACATACTTTATTTTCTTGACCAAACACTATACAGCCCTCAGGTTGCTCCATGTAAATTTTCTCTTCCAAATCACCATTTAAAAATACAGTTTTAACATCCATTTGGTGAATAAAAAGTTTATAAATAGAAGCCAAGGCAAGTAAAACACGAATCGAGGAAATTCTAATTACAGGAGCATAAGTGTCAAAATAATCAATATTTTGCTTTTGAGTAAAACCTTTTGCAACAAGTCTAACTTTGTATTTATCAATGAAACCATCCGGATTGAGTTTCTTCTTAAAAATCCATTTACAACCAATGGGTTTAGCTCCCGGAGGTAAATCAACTAAAATTCAAGTTTTATTTTGTAAAATTGAATTTAATTCTACATCAATAGATTCTTTCCAAAATGAGGCATCGGAAGAAGAAATAGCTTTAGAATATGTTAAAGGATCATTATCCACAAGATAAGTATAAAAATCATTACCAAAAGACTTTTCTTTCCTTGGTCTTTTACTTCTTCTTAAATCCTCACTTTCAAAATCATTTTGAATAATTAGAACATGTGAAATATTATTACTTGGAATAATAGGAGCATCAGAAATTTTCTCAAATTTAAAAGGATAAATATTTTCAAAAAATTCAGCATTCTTTGTTTCAACAATAATATTGTTTTCAAGTACATCACTTTTGACTACTAGAAATCTGTATGCTGCACTATTTTCAGCATACCCAATAAACATACAATCAGATGTTTTAGATCCTATTTTTCTTTTCTTAGGATCAGGCAACATAACTTTAGCAAGATACCCCCACACTTTCAAATATTTCAAATTAGGTGGATAGTCCTTCCATAACTCATAAGGAGTTTTACCCGTTTTCTTATAAGGAATTCTATTTTGTAAATGACATGCAGATAAAATGGCTTCACCCCAAATATTATCCGGAGCACCGGAACTAACAAGCATGCTATTCATCATTTTCTTTAAGGTCCTATTTTTTCTTTCCGCTACACCATTTGATTGTGGAGAATATGGCGGAGTTATCTCATGAATTATGCCTTCTTTTTCACAATAATCATTCAACAAAATAAATTCACCACCTCTACCGGATCTAACTCTTTTGATTTTCTTATCCAATTGATTTTCTACTTCATCTTTATAAATCAAAAACTTATCAAAAACTTCATCTTTATTTCTTAACAAATAAACTTTTGTATATCTAGAAAAATCGTTCATAAAAGTCACATAATATTTTTTCCCTCCTCTTGTCATAGTTTGTTTCAAGTCTCCTAAATCAATATGAATTAAACTTAACAATTCGAATTCTCTAAATACGGAAACACATGATTTCTTAGTTTGTTTAGTTTCTGCACAAACTTCATACTTATCAATATTAGAATAATTGATATTTGAAATAAGACCTTTAGAATGCATTTTCTTAATATAAGATAAACTAAAATATCCTAATCTAGCATGTCATAAATTAAAATAATCAATCAAGTAAGCAGAGGTACTAGCATTTTCATTGATAACATTGAGTACAAACAAGCCATGATTAAAATAACCCTTGCCAACAAAATTATTATTCTTGGTCAACACGACCTTATCAGATTCAAAAGAAACCTTCACTCCCACTTTTCCTAATAATCCCACAGAGACCAAATTGGCTCGGATACTAGGAACATGCAACACGTCATTCAATGCCAAAGTTTTGCCATATGTGAGTTTGAGAGGAACTTTGCCTTTTCCAAGAACTGGAGCATTTCTTGAATCACCAAGATATACAACCTCTTCTCCCTCCTCAACTTGGGTGTAAGACACAAAGTCTTTTTTGTTAGCACATATGTGCCTAGTGGCACCCGAATCTAACAAACAATCTTTCACGTTGGCCACAAGGTACACTTGGGAAACAACTGCAACAATTATGTCATCCGCTTTGGCTTCAGTTAAATTTACTTTAGCCTTAGCGGAATTGTCATTCCCAATCCTCTTCCAGCATTGAGCAGCATGATGGCCAGGTTTTCCACACACAAAGCAGTTGCTTTTTTTTCTTGAAGGTTTCATTGTTGGTTTTGGGATTATAACCATTTTTTTTATCATACCTGTTATTTGATTTGTTCTGCCGCTTATTGTTCTCCACCAGGTTGGCTCTTGTAACAATCTCCTTTCCTTTGTCAGCAACAACTTGCTTGCAATTGGTATTTTCAATTATTTATATGCTTGACCAAGTCTTTCAACGACAATTGCTTTTGTTTGTGTTTCAATTGTTGTTTGTAGTCACTCCAAGATTTGGGAAGTTTTTCTATAAGCATACCAGCAACAAACTGTTCGGGCAGAGAAATATCTTTAGATTTGAGATCTTCAATCAACTTGTGATATTCGTTGATTTGTGCAGTTATGTCCTTGTCCTCCGTCATCTCCCACTTGTAGTAGTTTCCAATTACAAACTTTTATTTAGTAGCATCTTCAACAATGTACTTTGTTATCATTGACTCCCAAATTTTTTTTTGCCTCCTTGTAGGAAACATAGACATCGAACAATTCGTTAGAAATAGTAGAAATTATGGTATGTCTACATACCTTATTAGCATGAACCCATTGATCCATCTGAATGGAGGTTGCTTCAATTGGCTTAGGATCAGCAAGTGCAAAAGCAACTCCATGCATATCCAAAATAGAATGCACGCGTTCCTGCCAATGCTTAAAATTATCTCCACCAAAAACCTCAATTTTTGAAACATCAGGAAAAGGTTTGGCATAGGTAATTGGTGACGGAACAACAACAGAAACAGTTGGTGCAGCAGGTGTAGTAACATCATTAGCAGCGTTATTATCCATAATAATTACGTGAAATTATCCTTAAGATTGTTGAAAAATATTGGATGATTATGGAGAATAAAAAATTTAGTTTGAGGCGTGTCAAAGATACTGTCCTTAAGGATATTTCGCTCACACCGAGATAAATAATTTTAGGCGTATCCCCCAGGATTCAACAAACTCTTCTAGTATAACTAGGAACAGAAACAACAAAGATTTATAAAGGAAAAACCCAGCACAAAGAAAAGAAAGAAAAGTTTTAACTTTTTTTTTTCACCCACATTAAAAGATGAAAACACAAATATATATATAGTCCAAAACAAATGAACCATCTGATTGAAAACGTCCAAGCCATAATGACTTTTCCAAAATAAAATGTATGTTACAATGAAACAGATACGTTTTCATTTTGATTTTGAAACGTAATACAATTAAGAATTTCACAGTCAGTTAACGTCCAAAATGAAAGTTTTCCTTACAAAACATTAAAGCAATTTAAGGCTATACAATCTGTTACAAATAGTTGGTGTAATAAAGACCCATTATATTTTAAAAATGTACCTAAACATGATTTGAGCATTCTTGTTGAGATATTAAAACTATTATTAATTTTTAACACAATATACTTATGAAATTGTACTAAGGTTGTATTATAGTTGTATATAAATTGTATTCTGTTATAGTTATATATTTTCTTATTTGAATGTTGTATGAAAGTTGAACAATAGTTGTATGACGTATAGGTTATAAATATTTTTTCTTACATATATTTATTGATATGTATTAAGAGAGAAAGTTATGATTGAAATTTCAGAGAGGAAAAAGAACACATCACATACAAAATATATACAAAATACATATTGTATAAATTTTGTATGAAAAATATATTTAAGTTGTATGATGATGTAGTTGTATTTAACTGAGTAAAAATAATGTATGAAAGTTGTAGATAAGTTAAAAATAAACTTTATACTATATACTCACTAGTTATTAAAATTTGTTTTTAGTTTATATGTTGCTGTAGATATATCAAATTTGTACGTTGTTGTACCATACAAATTTGTATGTTGTTGCTATCGCTTAAAATATCATTTATTGTGTGAAGTTTTTTATTTTTACTAAATAAATGTCGGGAAAACAAAACAATAGCAAAATTAAACCAAACATTGTATGACGGTGACAATTAAGAAAATATTTTTACTTCTCTTCCATTTCGTCATGAACTTCTACAAGATGAAAAGATTTTATCTTAATTTTACAAGTAATTAAGGTGTCAGAAAAAATAAGGAAAGAGGAGAGGAGAAAAAAAAGAAAAAGGTATAATTGAACCCCTTAATTTACGACACCAATAATAGACTATATATAATTTATACGTAAACTTTGTTTAAGTCGGATAATATATAAAACTAAGAAAATTCTAATAAATAAATTTTAAATATTATATAGGAAGAAAAAGTAAAAAAAAAAAAAAAACAGAAAATAGCCAACGGAATTTGGGCTAGGCCTATCCATCCCAAATATTTTCAACAAGGTTTCTTCATTCATTATTCAATCTAATCTAGTCATCTAATGCACTTCCCAAAGTATAACTGGTGATTCAAGAATCTATCAAACAAATACTCCCTTCGCTTTAATTTACATGAATTTATTTGATTGATATGAAGTTTAAGAAAAGAGACGATTTTAAAACTTGTAATGTAAAATGAAATATATTTATTTTGTATAATTATAAATTATTGTATAAAAATAAATTATTTTTAAATATAAAAAATAATTATTCTTTTTAATATAGACTAAAAAATAGGTTTACGTAACTTAAAACGGAGAGGGTAATAGAAATCATTTTCACGTTATTTCCTTATTTGTATCGTAACGCAATCGCCGGGTGTGGGTGTGTAATGGGCAATATCCACCTTAGCCCAACATTCCATCATGGGTTTGCTAGATAAGAACCGTTTGTCCCAAATCCCAAAATATCTTATTTCGATAAAATATATGGCCCACACCTGCAAACGCCCAAGCTCTTACCTAGGATTTCTGTATGTTGTTCTCACGACCATTCACAATAAAGCTGCAGCTCTGTCTGGTACACCAACTGTTTCTAAATTACGTAAATTGTTTTCGTTTTAATTTTGATGAGATAGTTTTACTTGATACGAAATTTAAAAAAGGAAGAAGACTTTTAAAATTTGTGCTTTTAAAAATTTAAAGGATAAAAGTTTTATATGGTCTTAAAAGCTTTTTATTAATCGTAAAATCGGTAAAATAAAGAGTTTAAAATCGAATTATTTCCAATTGTATAACTGTGTCATTTTTTTAGAATAGACTAATAAGGAAAGTGTGTCATTTAATTTAAAATAAAGAGAGTATAAAATTTAAGAAAAAAGAATTCTTTTTAAATTTATAATCTAAAATAAGTTATTTAAATTTTTTATTGACTATAAATTATCTCATTAAAGTTAAAATTAAAAGATTAATATTAAACTTTTTTAAATATTAAAATATGTCATTCGTTTGGACAAATTAAAAAAATAAAATGCCACAAAAAGAAGAATCGGGAGAATAATATAAATAATTGGTGTTGTAAATTAAAATGTGTAAATTTCTTGTTTTTGACAAACGGATCAAATTATAGGTACAAATAATTAGACCGGTCGATAATATAAATACTCATATTATTCATGATTTCTTGAATGTGGTCACTTTTAATTTTTTTTTAATTTTCTAAACTTTTGGAACCCCCAATCTGAGTATTTGCTAATGTAAAAGTTAAATTTATTGGTTATCCATTAAATATTTATTTTTAAGTGGATAGTATGGATTTTTCCCATATTTGACCCATTTTTAAAAAGTTCATTATCTAACTCATTTTTTAGTAGATAATATGAATATATAATTATTTTTTATTTATTTTTCCACCACTATACGTACTCTATAATTTTTTATCGTTAAAAATTTACTTGTATCCGATACTTTATATTAAACTAGTTAATTTATTATGATCGAATATTTTAACTAATGATACAAGAATTTATATATTAATTAATCGCGATTAAGTGAGAGGATCTATGCGCAAACACATATCACATATACTTACTGATTTGCTATAAATACTAATTGAGTAAGTTTTTCCTAAAGATATAAATGATGATAGTATTTTGATGATACGTTTTGACTAATAATATTTGACAATAATAGTGTTAGCTGAAACAAGTACTCTATATATTTCATTTTGTATGGCACTTTTTTAGTATATAATATGATTAAAAAAGAATGGGGTTTCTTATATTTTTTTTTTTTTTTTAATTATAAACTTTCTACTACTAATTTTGTAAGTATAAAAATCTCATTGCATATTTAAGATTTCATACCGTAAAAATACTTCAATTTGTGTAAAACATCCTTTTTTCTTTCTTTAATTTTGCATCGAATCAAATATTATTGTATAGAATAAAATAAAAATATTCATAGTTACAATAAAACTCTTAGTGAGAAACTTTTACCTATAAACGTTAGATAGTATTCTCTTCCCCTTTCAACAAAAAATATTTTTACTAATTCAAGATGACCAAAGGGCTGAGCGTTCCAATTTTTTTTAAAGCTAATATCTTCCACGTACTCAAATTATTGGTTATACAATATGTTGACTTGAGCGATTTTGATTTTGATGATTGATAAAGGAATATATGCATGAATCAGGCCTATAGACAATGTATATAGGTGACGGGTAGAATCAAGCAAAAGACATACACGTAAAAATGATAAGTATAAGTGGTTATTTCTGATAATCCCTGAACGAAAATGTTGCATATCTGACGAGGAGCATGACTCCTTACTTGAAGAGATTTCTATCCGAGATAATTAAGGAAAGAGTTAGAAGTTGAAGATAAGTAAAACTCTTCCACCAAGGAAAAACATTAGACTTCTAGGGTGTGTTTGGTATAACGGAAAATGTTTTTCGTGGAAAATATTTTCTTGAAAAATAAGTAGTAATCTTATTCTTTTTCAGTATTTCGTACGCAAATTAAGGAAAATAACTTCTCAAGAGTATCCATAAATAATTTAGATACAATAAACATGAAGTCATAAACTTTTTAACCAACAACCCTCCTAACCCACAAATTTCATAAACTTCCGAACCGCTAAACCTTCGAAACCGCGAAATTTCGAACCCGTAAACTTTATAATTTATAAACCTGTAAACTTCCAATACATAAACCTCCGAACTCATAACTTTGGTATTTCGTCGACCAATCCTTCCTAATTCACATCTTTGTTGAAAGAATTTCTTTTGTAATTCCGTACATAAGGATTCAGAAAATACAGGATCGCCACCTACACAAGCAAATTGTTGATAAAACTCCAAAATGGCATTTTCTTTTGACCTAATTTTTTTTCTCTCCTTATCACTCAGAAAAGACAAAAAAATTTCAGGATAGCAAACATTCTCTAGAATTTCTCTTAGATTCAAACCCATAGCTGATGATAGAACTAGAATAGATATTTTTTGTTTCCTACTTACACGAGCCCATATCCTTGCTTTTCTATCAATTTCTAATTCTGATCTTCCTCCCCAATCTGATATTATGGTGCCGGTATAGACCGAAATTCCGTTATGGTCCAATTCTGATCGGTAATAAATACCGGGACTTTGCAATATTTGATTGATCACAATTCTATATATTCCATTGACTATAGAAGTTCCCAGAGAATTCATTAGAGGAATGTTTCTGATAAAAAATGTTTGTTCTTGCATATCCCTATTGTTTTTCAAAATTAATCCCGCGGATACATATAATTCAGAAGAATATGTGAGTGATTCATACACAGCATCTCCTTCCTTTATCAAGGGTTCGACCAATTGATATGTTTCCACAAATAATTGAAATTCAATTTCTTGATCTGTATCTTCAATTTTTGGAAACTTATAAAGTTTTTCCGTCAAACCTTGACCAATGAACCTACAAAATTCTTCAAATTGTATCTGATTAAATCCAGGTATTGTAGATATTCCCTCATTTCCATCCCCGAGCATTTTTAATTTCCTATTTATCAAAAAATACCACTATTGGTCATTCTTCATTCTAATTAGATAGATTAGATAAATGATCTAGCAATGATGGCATTTCTATTTTGTTTACCGAATCACATGAAATTTTACCCAACTCCATATCTGGAATGTATGAAATACGTATGAACGGAGGAAGAAAGAGAATTTTCTACTTAAATTGAATTGGAATTTATTGGAATTTTCAACAGATACAAATGGAAAGAAATTGATAAAACATCCCTAGAAACAGACTTCTGCTACTTAGACTTATTAATTAAGTTATAGGATTTTGTATAGAATATCAAAACAAAAATGATTCCATTTCTACCATTATTATGATAATACATATTCCAACCTGCTTGAATACCAGAAAAATAAATGGATTCGACATTTGATCTTTTCGCTGAGATAAAGGCATAAAAATAAGAAAGAATATATAGAATTAGAATCGGGTTTTTAGCATTTAACCCCCTTTTATGTTATTGATTTCGTTGTTCAAAAAATAATTTGTAGAGAAGAGAGAGATTTTGTTTACGAATTTTTGAGTAGAATATGATTGTGAAGTGAATAAGAAAAGAGGGTTTGTATGGCTTAACCACGTGTGGAGATATCTATAATATCCGTCTTTCTTCTCTTTTATTGTTTTATTGTCGTTCTCTGTTCTATTCGGGGCAACACGGGTTGTGCTCTATGAAAACAGAATTTCCATTTTCTATTCAATTCAAAATTCAAATTGAAGTATGATACTTTTCTGATATCTGATAATTCTCTATCGGGAACATATATAAATAATATATATCCGTCTAACAATTTCTCTTGGGGGGTTTACATATACTCATAATTGTTGTTATAATTAAAATTGAGAAGGATTTTTTGATTGAAAAAATCCATACTGATTAGTTATATATCAAGTTGTATTTTCTTATGTCATTAGGAAAACAAAATTTGGAGATTCAAATCCAAGAATCATTCATGCATTCTAAGTCAATAGGTAATGGTTCCGGTTTTCAGAAATTTGAATTTTGGATTTTGTGTCTTAAAATTCCCATTTGATTTTTCAATAGAAAAGTAAGAGAAAGCTTTGAACATTATGAATTTGGAGATAGACTCAATCAAAATTGAAAGGATGAATCAAACCCAATCAAAAGGGAAGAAGGATTAGGATTTCTTTGACTTTTAGGAAAAATTAAGGAAAACAGAACTCAAGGTGCAAGTACAATAAAAAAGCAGTTCAGTGATCCGGGAAAGTTTTCATCTATTTTGTATTTGTAGCATTTTGGCGACATGGCCGAGTGGTAAGGTATAGGACTGCAAATCCTTTTTTCCCCAGTTCAAATCCGGGTGCCGTCTGATCAACAAAAAGCTCGAAATCTCTTCTTTTCTTTTGTTCTGTTGATATAACCCGCCGAATGATTCCCCAGCAGAAGCAGAAAAAGCAGACTGTTGATACTTGTTTGATTCTAAACATCTGGTCTGGGGTTTTTTAAAAAAAATTAGTAAATATCCTTGCATTGCATATTTAGGCTTCAAGGAAATATTCGAATGCTAGAGGGGCTATCAAGACTTCGCAATTACCTTCTACTACAAATCAAAATTTTCTATTATTAATGCATTGTATAATGACTGGACCTTTAATTAGATTGGAGAGCCCGATAGAAAATCTAAATAGTTGTGGAAGGGGGCGGTAGATACTTTATTATATACGAGGAACTCACAAAAATCTCTGAGTGCTCAAGCATCCAATCAATTGAAATGAGGGTCAACAAAAAAAGAATAGGACCTATTATTCCTACATGTTCCATTAGTAACATTCCCTTGAGATGTTACTGTAGATTTTTCTTGTGTTTAATCTTTCCCGATTAGAAATCATATAGGAATTTCTTATACAATGAGCGAATTTATTGGATTGGTTTACTAATAGTCTTCGTTCTTTTTGACTCTGCGCCATTGATTCCACTATTATTAGTGAGGAATAATGGAACAATTCCTTTATATTTATAGAGATAGGGGACATAATTNAAGCAGAAATTCGAAATTACAAAAAAAAGTTTTATTTTTGCGGGGGGAGGGGGGTAGTAGGGTGGGTGATGGTGGTGACGAAAAAAAAAACTGAAATTTAAAATAAAAAAATCCTTTTGGAGAGAGGAGGTGGGGTGGGTAGGCATGGGGTGGGGTTATGTAGGTGGGTGTGGGGTAGGTTGGTGAGAATGGTGAAGGTTGAGAAGGAGTTTTAAAAAATGTTTTCCCTTCTCTTGATAAGGAAAATATTTTCCTCCAATTGGAGGAACATGAGTTCATAAGGAAAATGTGTTCCAAAACATTTAAACCAACCAAATATGGGAAAATTGGAAAATATTTTCCAGAAAATATTTTTTTCATACCAAACACACCCCTAGTTAATACTTATTCTACTAGCTCTATAAGTATCAATTTTGTTCTCTTTTACATGTGATACACTCATACTGAAGTTAAGCACGAATCGAGAGTAAAATAGCAAGGTAGTTTGTGGGCAATTCCTATGAGATTTAAGAGTGCGATCCTAAAGCTACACGAACCAGATTGAAGAAGCATCTCCATAAAGAGTTTTATGTATCTTTCTTTATTTCTTGTTCAAAGTATAGTAGGCGTTTTGAGTTGTACCTTTTAGCTTTCTAAGAAGCAAATTGTACAAGGTACCTGAGTTGTATCTTTCAATTGTTAGAGTTAACTTGAAATAGTCGCAACATCGTTGCTATAAGGGTTAGAGTTAATCCTTAGGTTTGCAAGAGGTTGTAGACTCTAGTTGTATTGTTCAAGTTAGAGTTCATTTGAAGCAGTCGCAACAGCCTGTGGCTGATTGCTATAAGAGTTAGAGGTAATCTTTAGGTTTACGTGAGTTTGTAAACTTTGTTGTTGGCTCAAAGTTATAGTGAAGTGTTTGGGAAAAATCCTAGTAGGTAGTATGTCGTAGTTTTTTCACCTTTTGATGAGTCGGGTGTTTTTCACATAAAAGTTTTTGTGTTCTTTACTTTCTGCATTATTTATTCCGCAACTGTGGTGTAATGAACGCACAGAAGAACCAGATCCTTCGATAATCTAGTGCACGCGAAAATCAGGTACCAGACAAATAATCCCCCCCCCCCC
>ML439755.1:17706-31415 GCA_005239525.1 Nicotiana knightiana | reverse complement strand
CCCAAAACCCCCTAATCCCCCTCCCCTCCCCGTGAGGTATTGAAGTATAAAACATCATAACATACGATCTTATGCAGTTGACTATTTAGCTTTGTTTTTAAGCTATTTCAAGGAATTCAAAATATAACATATAAAGGTACAAAACGAATTTTACGTTATATGTACAATATAATTTTTCGAAAGGGGGTTCAGGTGAACCTCTTCCGCCCCTCTAAATCCACCCCTGCAAGGGGCCGAAGGTGGGACCCTATCCTCAATCCGGTAGTTCCAGCCTCCCACTCAACTTTCAATCATCACCATATATGTAATGTAACACAAATTAAATACTTTTACTACACGTGACTGCTGACTTATCCATTTCCACACAAGTACTATAAATTCGCACATTCAATCATCCTAAGAAATGCATCAATAAACAATTCTACGTACACTTAGGAGAATAGTAGTACGTGGTATAGTTTCTTCGAACAGTCAAAAAATTAAGAAGTTGACTGAACTGGACTGGACTGGACTGTGTTTAATTCTGCACATGGCCACCATTACAGAGAATGTTCGCTTCTTGATTGTGAAGTCCGAAAATGGAGGAATCTGGGACCTCATACGCTTCGGCATATGGGGAGATAAAGAAAGTGGTGCTAAGTTTCTTGAATATTCTACTACTGGTGATCATGATCATGATCATGTACTTGAAGAAGAAGAGTTACTGCACGACGACGATGAGGTGGCAGATCATAGATGGGTCATATTTGTGTCGATTTTAGTGAGGAAGATATTGAAGGTTTTTGGCAAACCAATGGAATGGACTGGCTTTTTTCTGGAGTTTATGCTGAATCTCTTCTCTCTCAATGGCAGCAGCTTTCTTGGTTTACTTCACAATATCTTGCATGGTAATGACCCCATATTCATTCACTTCTTTCCTTTTTCTTGTTAGCTCTTATATATACATACAATCAAACCTCTCTATAACAACGTCATTTGTTCCGTATTTTTAGATGTTATAGCGAAGTGCTGTTATAAAGAACATATATTATAACATAACATTAAAATTGGTTCCAAAAAAGCTTGACTTTTTATAGTGAAGTGTTGTTATATAAGGATACTGTTATAGAGTGGTCTGACCGTATATACACACATGTAGGCATCTAGTAATGCATGTATATGTTGAATGTGGATTATATATTGAGAGTATAAAAAGGTTTTATGGTTAGTGCAATTTAACCTGTTCATTTATGTTGAAATTAATCTGTTATATGAGATGGTTAATTACATATTTCAACATAGTATTAGAGCAGGTAAAGAGATGCTGGGTTCGAGTCTCACCGCCACCCATCATCAAAAAGAATTTTCACGTGCTTGGCTCATCAAAAAGAATCAAGCCAGTAGGTGAGGGGCATGTTAAAGACATAATTAAATAAATAAAAGTGTGTAACTCTCTAATAACTTAAGCTTTTAGATGAGATGATCACACATTTCGACAATTCTGCCTGCAAGTAGCTTTCTTCCAAGTAACTAGTTCAACAGTAATTTGTCATGATTATAGTTATGTTGATGTATAGAAGGTAAGCTCATCGAATATATATTAGATATATTGATACACTTATACACCCCACACACAAATTAAATTTTACATCCGAGGGTCTATCGGAAACAGTCTCTCCTTGCCCCTCCAGGGTAGGGGTAAGGCAGCGTACATCCTACCCTCCCCAGACCCCACTTGTCGGATTATACTGGGTGCTTGTTGTTGTTGTTGTTGTGTATATATGAATTAGTTTGTGTGTCTGTTGTATAATTTTACATGTATATAGTAGCTATGTAGTTGAGGATTTACAGTAAGAGTTAAGAATCTTTGTTCATGAGTTTTATAACAAATATAACAAGTTCCATATGGTGCTGATTTTGCTTTCAATGATATAAAAGTAGCTTTTCTAATTCTGATTCTAAAGTACAAATGTTGCAAGGAAACAGGAAAGCTGATGATACCACAGAGAGGTTCTGAAACTTTCATAAGTAGTATTGGCCATGTAGATGGGCGCATAAACTTATACAAGACTGAAATTTTAACCAGGGAAATTGATCAACCTGATTTCGGAGATAAAAGAATTCGCGTCGGAATAGGACACAGACATCTTATGGACTTATGTATGATGGCTTCAAAGTTAGCCTATGAGAATGAAAAAGTTGTCAGGGATGTTGTAAATCTTCACTGGAAGGTATACTTTAGCTTGTTTATTATTTTGTGGTACTATTTTTACATTTGCTGATCAGAGATGATGCTTTACTTGTTATCTGTTAACATTTGTGTTTATGTTCTTTCCCCATAACAGATGCATTTCGTTGATTTTTACAACTGCTGGAATGGTGAGAACTCAAGTTGTATTGTTAATTTTCAAAAGATTTAACACTTGTGACTGTATGAATATTTGCTCTCTTCCTCTGTGTGTTTATTGGGACAGATTACCAGAAAGAGAGGTCCACACAAGTATTTATATTATGCGATAAGCCAAAAGATGCAAACATGATTTTGATCAGCTTTAGAGGTACAGAGCCATTTGATGCTGATGATTGGATCACTGATTTTGACTATTCTTGGTATGAGATTCCAAAGTTGGGAAAAGTACACATGGGATTTTTGGAGGCCTTAGGTTTAGGAAACAGAAGAAATACTTGCACGTTTCACGAACAACTCTTGGTTAAAAATGCAAAATATACCAATTCAGAGAATGCTGATGCAAACAGTGGATCAGATCAATCATCCTCCAACTCAGAGCAGTCGCTAAAGAAGACGGCTTACTATGCTGTTAGAAACAAACTCAAAAGTTTACTAAAGGAGCACGAGAATGCTAAATTTGTCGTTACAGGTCATAGCTTAGGAGGAGCGTTGGCTATACTATTTCCTTCGGTGCTAGTGATGCACGAGGAAGTGAAAGTTATGCAACGATTATTGTGTGTATACACGTACGGGCAACCTAGGATTGGGAATAGGCAGTTAGGGAAGTTTATGGAAGCACATTTGGAACATCCAGTGCCTAAGTACTTTAGAGTTGTTTATAGCAATGATCTTGTTCCAAGGTTACCTTATGATGATAAAACATTCCTGTATAAGCATTTTGGTATTTGCATGTATTACAACAGCTTATACATTGAGCAGGTAAACATCAATGCCCTATTGTTCTGCATTGCATTTATCTCCTTTTTTTGTCTTCTGAATGCTGCTGTAAATTTATTTACTTTTCGTCTCTCAGAAAGTAGATGAAGAACCAAACAGGAACTTTTTTGGGTTGCGATTCGTGTTACCAGTGTATCTGAATGCTGGTTGGGAGTTCATTAGAAGCTTCACCAATGGTTATATATATGGATCGGAGTACAAGGAGAGTTGGGATTCAGTACTGCTTCGGTTTGTAGGCCTTTTTGTTCCAGGCATTTCTGCTCACAGTCCAGTTGATTATGTGAACTCCATAAGACTTGGAAGGGAGAGAAGTATTCAAATGAATCGATAAGGTTGGTTTTATTATGAGTTTTGTACTGCAGCACTAGTATCGAATGTTGTTGATTTTGAAGGTCTCTTTTAGCATTTATGTCTTGAAAATAAACTCATTAGAGTTTTTGTTATCTTGAATAATGTTATATGTTTACACATCACTACCTGCATAAGGTAGGGATAAGGTCTGCGTATTCACTACCCTCCCTAGACCCCACATGTGGGAATATACTGGGCATCTTGTTGTTGTCGTTGTTGTAGTTTACACATCAATTTTAGGTGTTGTAATTGCATGAATTGTTGCACTAGTTATGAGTTTTCGACTGAATGTATTAATAAGATGACATTCAAAGGGTTGTAGATTGGATTTGTTCCTCTAACATTGTTGAATAAATCTTGTTTCAATGATTACATGTTAGATATGTTTGAATATGAAGATGAGTTGCATCAGTTGATTTTTTATTCTACAAATCTTCAGCCAGGAAACAAGTACTTGTCTGTGATCAGTTAAAACTGAAACTAAACTGTTCAAAATGGTTTACATCCATATATCAGTATTCCCTTTTGGATGTTACCTGTCTTATAAATAAGATGAGAAAACTGTTCTTTCTGAAAATCTGCCAAAAGATTATGAAATTTCAGAAACTGAATTAGTAAACAGATTAAATGCCCCTTCTTATGGAGCTTTATTATCACAGATTTGATTTGGTTCTAGCTATCATATAAAGTGGTTCAACAAATTAAAAGCAAGACAAAATGTCCCGGGATTATCTTGACTTCCCTCGTAGGAACCTCAGTTAGAAACACCCTAGACAAGGTTGGTACATAAGATCATGAACAGCATTGTCTCTTGACATGTCTCTCGTGGAACGCATGAAATAAGATTTACTCTGGAGACAGCATCATTGGAAAAGTTTGTTATAGGAAGAGATGGGATCTGTTGCTCGCGGATTCAAACTGTATGAGCCGTTTGAATTTTGTTAAAGTCCAGATTCTTAAGTCTTGCTACTGATTCAATATGACCTCTCAACGTATACAACTCTCTTAGCCTGCAAAGATTTGTATAGACATAGAATATCAGCCAAGCAGTGCATTCAACTGTCAATTTGGAAGCACAACATCCCAAATAGAGACAAGGTAAAACCTTACCTGCACCCGATGTTTATACCAAACCAAGAAATTTAACTTTCTCGTTGAAAATTAACGTGAGACTTAGTGGCGAAGCCAGGAATTTCCCTAAGTGTGTCCAAACTTGAAAGAAGTAAAAAAATTCCCGACCAAAGGTGTTCAATATATGTTATATACCTCTAAAACCTAGTATTTTACCTGTATACCCAGTGTAATTTTCTGATGAAGGGCCTTACTAGAGTGTAACTTCGCCCCTGGTGAGACTACATGTCACTTAACTATGAGTAAGTGAAAAATGTGTGTATGGAAGACACCTGCCTTTCATTCATTGGTTTGGTGTTAGCACCGGATGCGGATAAGATCTGTCAAGACAATGTATTTAGGAGACCTGGTTATTTCTGCTCGACGCTTAGCTTGTTCAGCAATCATAGAAGGTCCCCTGCTTTTAGTTTCAAACTCAGGTGATATTACCCCTTGTAGAGTTCTCACAGAAAGCACCCACTTGGCCTCTCTGTCTTCCTTTCCGTAGTCCTTTTTAGATGTAAAAGCAGTCTATCCAAACCAAAAAAGAAAAGAGAAATGAATGACTGTAAACTAAGAAATCATAGTCTTTACATCTAATGACAATGAAATCCAAAAATTTCCTGCTGACCTTATCAAAAAGTAGGTTCCAGGCTTCTCCAGTCAGACCATAACGAACAGTGAATTTAATTATATCTAAGGGAATATAGAAAATAAGACTATATAACCATATGACTCCTGCCCATCCCCAGCCGATGCCACTAATTGACGCGAATTCAATATGTGCATACACTGCTATCAAGGTAGCAACCTGTACAAATAAAAAACAACATGTTTAAACTCAAACGATGAATGGAGTTGGGAGTTATAGATTTGGTAGCCCTTACCAGTTGGGCAACCACAAATGCAAACATCAAAAGAAGCCCTGGTCTCTCTATAAATGACCAACTCTGACTGCGACTGACAAATATTAGCGCCTGGCTAATAATACTGACTTGCAGATATATGGCTGCTGAGATTTCTTCAGTATTTCCACTTATAGATTTTACATGGAAGTGAGTCTACATGTAATAAATAGTTAACTAAGTAACTGAAATAATTGAACAAAGTAACTGAAGTTAACTAAGTTAGAAAAACTAAGAATAATGATACCTCAAAGAATTGAGTGCTGTCTGCAAGCCAGTAAAACAACACAGTAACTAAAGCAAGATAGGTGCCAATCACAATGCCAGTTGCAAAGATCTCGTTAAGCTTCCAACTGTCGGGTCCTGGAGATGGTTTAACGCGATCTTTCGAAATAGTCATGATAGTACCTATCAATAAAGCAGAGAAAAATACGAATTGCATCATGACCTTGCTATGCTTTCAGATAGGTGTAAGTCTAAGGAGAAACAGACAGAAGCGAGGAACTATGTGTGGTAATAAGGATTACAAGAAGTGCTTCCCGAATAAATTCATATGAAAAAAGGGCAGCCCGGTGCAATAAGCCCCCGCTAGGCATGGGGTCGGGGGAAAGGCCGGACCACAAAGGTCTATTGTACGCAGCCTTACCCTGCATTTCTGCAATAGGCTGTTTCCATGACTCGAACTCGTGACCTCTTGGTCACGTGGCAGCAACTTTACCAGTACGCCAAGGTTCCCCTCCCCGAATAAATTCATATAAGATTTTGATTTTGGTGCTCCCTTAGTTTCCATTCTTGTTGAATATGAACTTCTAAAATAAATAGCCAAACCTTACCATCATTTAGGATTGCAATTATCAGTACCATGAATGGAGGAAAGTCATATTCCCATATTAGTGCCAGAAGCATGAAACCAAGCTGCAGAAAACATAAGGTTTATCGCATATGAACATAAAGTTAAGACTATCAAAATAGCTAAAAATAAAACATTTAACAGGAACTCGATGCTTTACCACAATTCGTATGGTTATGGAGACAGCATAAATCTGCATTATTAGGAGTAGCAACCCATTAAATGAAGTTAGAACGGCAAAGATAGCAAATAAGATCAAGACAGGAGTATCAAAACACAAAAAATGTGGGTTTGACTTAACTGTATAATTTTTCATTCTTTGAAATATAGCCCTGCTAGTCAAAACAGCACTCACAATCACACTTAAGCCAGGCTCAGTCAAGACAAGATCAGAAGCACTCCTAGCAGCATCTGTAGCATCAGCGACTGCTATACCAATATCTGCTTTCTTGAGTGCTGGGGCATCATTTACTCCATCACCAGTCATTCCAACTACGTGCTCGTTCGCTTGCAGGATCTTTACTATCTCATATTTGTGTTCTGTGTATAATATGGGAAAAAATAACTGACATGAAACAGAAAATGATTTTGAACAGCTATAGCACTAAAACAGAAGCAGAAGGAGAGGTTACTCTAAACTTGAAGAATGGATGATGCTACAATACTGTTTCGAAATTAATGGGAATTAGGTATAGAGCAACGTTGTTATACTTAGTCGAAATTACCAGGGAATACACCAGCAAAGCCATCTGCTTTTTCAATGAGCTCATCAACTGGTAAAGCTTCATTTTCATCCTTGTCACGACCAAACAATGAAAATGAGGGGTACATATTTGTTCCCATTCCAAGTCGTCGGCCTGTTTCCTTTGCAATGGCCAACTGGTCACCTGTTCTGGGCATAAAACAAGTTAAAATAGAACTCGTTCTACTAGCTGCCTAAATAGTCTTTTACTTTTCGAAAGAAAAATATGTCTTGGACATGAACATTGAATGTTCTTCTTCTAATGTTATTCTTCTATTTCGCTTTTCTTTTATATGTTCTAATCTTTGTTTTATAACTTTTTCTCCTGTCATCATATACTTCATCGTAAATATCCATGCATATGCCATTTGTATTCCTCAGAAGAGATTGTAGGAAGTTTGCTAAAACGAAAGTAAAATGAAACTTGACATGTTTCTGCTTTCCCTAATTAGGTGAACCATGATAAATATGAGAACTAACCATGTTATTATGTGTGCACGTGCACATTATCCGATTAATATGAAGTTATATACCTGTAATCATCTTAACGCAAACTCCTAAATTGAGTGCTCTGAGGATGGTCTCAGCACTATCGTGCCTTGGTGGATCAAACAACGGAAGCAATCCACAAAATGCCCAAGGTCCCCCGGTACTTTCCTTTGATTTTTCTGGAATTTCCTGTAATAATCATAGCATATAGACGATATAAGCTTTCTTACAGGAGAATTGTGTGCTGAGAATCAGGAATGTATCATAAAATTCTAAACATTGGCTCATGCATATGGCTAGTTTTGATACAATAAATACAAAGATCAACCTTCCATTTGCCTAATTTGTTTTTGTCAAATGTTTTTACTTACTTACTAATCTCGACTTCAATTAACATGACAAACTATAGTAACTATAATCAGTGATTTGTAAGTTGTAATAGTAAATAAACAAGGAAAACCATTACCTGAAAGGCAACAGCTAGAGAGCGTAACCCTCTTTCGGCAAACCTGTCAATGATTGCATGCATTTTCGCAGCTATCTGTTGCTTCTCTTGGCACAAATCCAGTATCTGAGTTTCAGGAGAAAAGGCAAACATGAAATAGAGGTAGTCATAAGGGAAATAATCACACCAAATTCTCAAGGAGACGGAAACATAAGCAGAAAGGAAACTTATATTATTCACTACAGACATGCATCCATTGGCTGAGAAAAGAGAAAATATGGTCAAATTTTGTAGCTTCTTTCTGCTTTAATTTTCTCTTGGCAATTAGTAATAACTCAAAACAGTTTCCCCGAAAACTACTAATAGTGTAAGTTTAATGTGAGTATCAAATACAAACTGATCATAATAAACACAAAAACCTTAATCAGTTAAAGGACATCAGCACCTGTTCAGGAGCTCCTTTGCTGACTCGATACCACTTGCCATCTGAATCAATGTAGGTGATTGCAGTCCGTTTATCCACAGGATTGAATGGAAGGAAATGCACTTGCCTGATATTTGCACGCGCCTGCATATACGAATGTAACTATAATTTTTGTCGTAATGCCCTAAAAGCTATTCAAGAAACTCCGTCGCTAAAGAAATGATGAGGTCCCCAGAGGGCATTAGGCTTCACCTCCTTTGGATCAGCAAGCATGTTGATAATTGCTGCATCAATAGCGTCCTGATTTTCCAATCTTGATGCTCTAGCAGCAAGTAACACAACCATATCTTTGTCCATATCTCTTTGGAATACCTGCTTAGGAAAGGTTTCGATTAAAGAATTCACAGGAAGATAAGTCAGATGAAAAAGTCGTGCACCTCAATGAGATTCCTATCGACAGTGAGGCGATTCAGAGTCAGCGTCCCTGTCTTGTCACTGCAGAGTACATCCATAGCGGCCATCTCTTCAATTGCTGTCATTCTTTTTGTAATAGCACCCTGAAGTTAACAAGGACAAAAAATTATTATAAAGTACAGTCCGAAGGCCAAATTACACGTTAGCTCTTGCGATCATTCGGATGAGATGTGATGCATTATTATTAGTCTAGAGAAGATAGACTAATTTCATGACATTTTTCAGAATACTGACAACTGTGTACCTGTTGAGAGAGTCGATGGGAGCCAATAGCGAGTGTAACTGATAGGACTGTTGGCATAGCTATTGGTATTCCACCAATTAAGAGAACAAGAAGGTTGTTAATTCCAGTCCTATATGAACGACCCTGAACAGCGTACATGATAATGATTTCAAGTATCATTCCCACAGCTATTGAGCATATGCAGAAATTTCCAATGGAAGCAAGGACCTGCAGTGAAGCGTGCAAACTTTTAAATCAGGAAAAACTCGAGTAGAACAGCTTCTATTCTATCTCTACTCTCGGCTTCGTTCTCAGCATAACATGAAATTATCAAAATTGAAGAATTAAGAAAGAACTAAGTATCACTGAATTTTCTTTTCTAACCTTCTGGAAGTGACCACTGACTTCAGTAGAGTCAACGAGATGTGCAGCTTTTCCAAAGAATGAGTTAACTCCAGTGGCGATTACTACAGCTTCTATTTCTCCATGTTTACAAGTAGATCCAGAAAACACTTCATCTCCTGTTCTTTTCGTGACGGGTAGAGATTCCCCAGTAAGAGCTGACTGCAAGAAAACCGTATTCATTAACCATACTTAAAAGGGCAACCCGATGCACTACGCGCGGGTCTATTGTACGTAGCCTTACCCTGGTGCTATTTTAAGTAACAAATTCCATATTCCAATAAACTAAAAGCTACCATAGTACTATTTTTCGGATAAGGAATTGCCTGATCAACTTTCAAGGGATCTCCTTCGAGCAATCGAGCATCTGCAGGGATGATATCACCGAGCTTTATGCTAATGATGTCTCCTGGCACTAAAATAGCAGCATCTTTTTCTTGCCACCTCCCATCTCTAAGAACCTATATATGCAGAAAGGGGATATTTTACAATTTAATTATTTAGTATAACGCGACAAGATCACTGTGACAAGAGCAAACCTTAGTTCTAGGAGCTAAATGTGCCATTAGAGCTGCTGCAGCATTTCCAGCATTATTTTCCTCTATGAAACTAATTGTTGAATTTATCAACAACAGACAAATAATACCAACAAAGTCCTGCCAATCAGGACCTTGCCCCTGAAATTTCATGAACGAAAAAGATACTCCGATAAAGATCTGTATTGCAAGAAAAGTTGTAACTGATCAACTACAAACCAATTTGCAGTAAACGTAAACTCACTCCGCCATTAGCTAGTCCAATAGCCATGATTGCTGCTGCTTCCATCACCCAAGACAAGGGATTCCACATGAAACTAAGAAACTTAATAAACTTGTTCTCCTGCATCAATATATTAGTACCACTTTTATGATCTAGACAAGCATTCTACTTTCAAAAGCCAACTTTAAAGCTGAAGTAGAGCATTATTAATGATTAGCTCTATTCAGTGTTCGACGATAATAAAATGTTTTTGAACAAATAGCATTCACATTATTCTCATCTTTTTCTTCTGTGCAGCAATATAGTATTAATTAAAAAAACCAGCAACTATCTAGCCTAGCGGATATTATGTACACGTATAAATATTGTGCTCTTGCTTAGTTAATTCTACTGATTCAACACCACAAAAGTTGTCAAGGTGTACCATTGTTCTTATTTAGAAACTTACTCGCTTCTCTTCAAGCTTGTTAGGTCCAAAAATGTTGAGTCGTCGCTCTGCATCTTCAGCTGAAAGTCCTTCCTTCGACGTTATCAATTGTTCGAAAACTTCTTCAAGTGGCAAGTTTTCCTGCAACAACTCATGTGAATACGATTAATATGGAACTGCTAAAGATGGAAAAAACGCAAGGAACAGGTTATTTAGGTGTCCATTTATCAATGTTAAGAGATACTATTATTAAACTTTAAGTGCTGTCTTAATTACCAGATCAATCCCTTCCTCCCTGAAATTTTCAGGACCTAGCAATGGTTTCTCCAGATCTTCAGCCATGTTTACTCTATGGAAACTGAAATTTACAAGTAAGTAAATAATATCTTTGAGGATGAGGAAAAATAAAAGCATATTGAGAAAAAAATCCATTACAATGTTCAGCATGATTGATCTAATGCAGGTTGAAATTTAAAATAAACTTGATGATGATATTTAGCTAGTCCATTTGTTCCGATTTATGTTGCACTCTTTCTTTCTTAATTTCTATATTCAGAAACTCCATTAATTTGAACTTCCCCTTTCTTCACCCAATGACATGCTCTTATCGCCACGGAAATGTCATGGCATAACCAAATTCTAAGAGTACTTTTGGTACGTGCCAAATATATTTATTTCTTAAACTTCGTGCGCAATCATACACTATAATTTGTGCATAAGAAGAGGAAAGAAACATGGATACACACACACTAAATCACTTCTCCATAACATGTGATTGTAGCTGTAAATGACACGGAAACAAAGAACAATAATACCTAGAAATATCAAATCAAGTGTAAGACATTCATCTTTTATTATGCGTATGAAGATGACTCTTACACCATCAAAATTAAAAAAAAAAAAAAAAAAAAACTTGATATGATCACTTACTTTAGAGTTTAGAGTGAAAAAAGCAGTAGGCTAATTAGACTAGTTTCTGAATCATGGGGGTTATTATGAAAGGAATATTGTCGCTGTTACTATATGCCTTGGTGTTATTTATTAATTAAGTACATAAATAAATGCTAACCATCTTTCACCACTGAACTTTCAAACCAAATAGTCCACTTTTAAGCCAACTTAACCAACTTTTTCACTCCCGCCTATAATTAATCTCCTTAGCATTTCAACCTGTCATGGTAATTCCCCTTCGCTTTCCATGTTTGAAAGTGCTCTTGGAGGTAAATTGGGCGAAGTGCAGCAATAGCCACTTTTAAGCCCGCTATTTAAAATATTCACAATTTACAATGTATTTAACGATTCACCAAAACTTCAGAATTAAGTATCCCGAATTTGGAAATTCAGGACTTCGTGTACTGAATTTTTAAGCTGCTAATTTAAAATTCAGAACTTAGTGTTGTAACACCCCAGACTTTAGACAGAGTCCCACATCGGCAAAACAAGCGCCAGCCACATCTCTAAGCTGGTAGGCAGCTAGCTCCATAGCTTCATCATCAAATGCCTTCATGCTCGGAGGGCTTTCTTGACACCCTCCAGCTACAAAATTGGATCTTCATCAACTATAGTACCACGGAACAATGGAGGGCTCAGCTTTAAAATTCATTCACTCTTGAGGACTCAGAATTGTTCTGTCTATTTGATTGAGGTGGAATCTCATCTCTTCCTTCGTTCTGGTTGGCCATAAAGGCTTTAAACATCTTCATAGCACTGTTGACATCATTAAACATCTGACCCACATCTGGAGATATAGCTTTCTGAGCCGGAACTGCTGTTCGAGGTGGCACTGGATCTTGAGGTACTTGCTCATCATGATCCACCCCTTCTTCATGTTCAACCTGGGATACCTGAACCCCTTTGTGGATTTATCCTTCCTTTTCTGAGTTGAAGCCTTAGTTCTACCTTGAGCCACAATAGTAACAATAGTTTCTTGAGTAGCATCCTGAACGTCGGTGTCAGAGTTGCAAGTACGAGCCATTTCTGCGAGTTTTGGAGCAACGAATACATTAGATAATTTCTTAGAGGTAGGCTCTGCTGCACGATCTAAAGTACGAAAAAAATGAGACTTTTCCTAAATGCTTGTAGCCTCCGGTTTATAAGTATGGTGCGCTTCATACCCATAAACAAGACTCTACTAGCACGGCTTCATAGACCCCAGGAATCCATAAACTTGATTCTCTGATACCATCTGTAACAGTCCAGCCCGCTAGTGATATTGTCCGCTCTGGGCCTAGGCCCCTCACGGTTTTAAAATGCGTCACTAGGGTCTAAGACTTGTTAACTTATATACCTAACCTCCCTCTTGTGTTTTGCCGATGTGGGACTCTGACTAAAGTCTGGGGTGTTACAAGTGTCCTAAATTTTTGAACTACTAATTTAAAATTCAGGACATAAGGTTCGAACTTCTAGACACAATTTTCGAACTTTAGGACACGGTGTCTTGAAGTTTGAATTTTGAGGTTTAAACTTTAGGACGTCGCGTCTTGAAGTTTGAGCAAAATTGGTTAATCTTTAAATACATCGTAAACTATGGATATATTTTAAACAGCATGCTTAAAAGTGGGAACCTGGTAGCGTTTCCACAGGTTAAATAGTAAAAATTGCGTGGGGCACCCTATTTAGTCGCCCCCATTTAACCTATACCCGTTTTTTTAAAAACTTTTAACTTGTACCCACTTTTTAAATAACTTCAGCTCCCCTTTCCCTCACTGAGCTGAAGTTCACCAGTTAAGCTGAAGTTCGCCAGTTATAAAGACAAAACTTCAGCATACGGGGCTGAAGTTCCTCAGTTACAAAGAAAAAACTTCAGCTCTAGAGCTGAAATTCCCAAGTTATAAAGACAACAACTTCAGCATACAGGGCTGAAGTTCCCCAGTTACAAAGACAAAACTTCAGCTCTAGAGAACTTCAGCTCTAGAGCTGAAGTTTTGTCTTTGTAACTGGGG
>ML439750.1:1045-80489 GCA_005239525.1 Nicotiana knightiana | reverse complement strand
TTAAAGTGTGGGGTGGTAGGTTGGTTTGTGAGGGGAAGAATTGAAATAAGGAGAAAGGTGCACATTTGAAAAAAATAATAAGAGTCACTTGAAAAAGAAGAAAAGAAGAAAAAGAAAAAAAAGAAAAAAAAGAAATAAATGAACACTTGTGTCGTGTTGAAAGAAAAATATATATGGTGACTCTTAATATAATTGTGCTTAAAGAAGTATGGGGTATTAACATTGTTGTGAAGGTGGAGGTGGTTTAATATAAGCGTGAGGTTGAAAAGCTAAGTATGTGTATTAAAGTGCTTATGGAGGTGTAGCCATTCTTATATCTAAATGTATCCTACCCGTCCCGAAGCCTACATTACAACCAAATAAAAGTCCTAATTGATCCTAGACTGAATGAGCTCGATTAGTAGAGTAGTACACTACGGGCAAGCCTATGGTGCATCTTTTGCGGTATATGAATGTTATTTTTGAGAGTGAGTGAATTCTTTCTATCTAAAGTTCCTATGTTTTCAAATTTCATTGTGTGTGGAACTAACTCTTGGATATGGTGAGGGCACATGATTCACGAAAGGAAAGGTAATGTTGTCGACCTCTAAGTTAGAGTAGTGAGTGGATTATGAATAGAGCATGGTATATGTGAGTCGACTATTGAGGCGAGGATGTCACACCTGTGTGCTTGAACTGTTTTAAATATTCTGGGTATAATGTCTGAAGAGATTCGCTTAATAAAGTTGTGTACATGAGTGTAGTTTGATTGCTCGAGGACGAGCAAAGGTTTAAGTGTGGGGTCTTGATGCGAGACTAAATTGCATAGTTTAACATGTGATATACCTTACATTTTATGCGCATGAATGATAAAATTACACTTGTTATGTGCTTAATGGAATTTATTTCATGTGTTGGTGAAGTGGAGATGGAAACGGAGCTAAAAGGATGCAAATACGTCAAAAAATACGTGAAAGGACACACCCGGGCGATAGCCGGGCGACAGAGCCAAACACCCTGACCCTACCTGGCGTTAGCCAGGCGTTAGGGCTGAAACGCCAGCCCTACCCTGGCGTTAGCCAGGCGTTTGGGCTGAAACGCCAGCCCTAGCCTGGCGTTAGCCAGGCGTTTGGGTCCAAACGCCAGGGTCCCCAGTCGGCCAGAAATCGAGTTTTGACGGGTTTAAGTGTTTTCTAATTGAAATAGAAGTCTCCTACACGGTTAGGGTTCACCCTAAACCTATAAATAGACTCCTAAAACACAATTACAAGGGGGATTTTCGAATCAAAGTAAAGAAGAGAATAAAAGGAGAAAATTCCATTGAAGTGCAAGAACATTGAGTTCTACATCTAGTATTTCTTACTTTATATTTCAATTATGCAATTTCTTGTAGTTTTGTTTCTTCTAAACATGAGTAGCTAAGTTTTTAATCTAGGGTTTTGGTAGAACCCGTTGGGGATGAATTTCTTGTGATATTAATATATTTTGATTGATTATTCTCTATTTGTTCAACTACGTTCTTATTGTAGTTAATTGAATGGCCATCAATTAGCTGTGCCTATTTAGTATGTATCTACTTGAGAGAGAGTGCATATTTAGGTAATTGTTTGAACAACACCACTCCCAGAGTATAGACGAAAGTCATAACCGAGGGTTTAGAGGTTGGATTAGAGATAACGATACCTCGGGTGCAATCTAAAGTGAACTGTATTGCGATCTAGCTAGCGTAACTTGAGAGAGTGCGTCTAGTAAATTATCATAATTACTTGAGAGAGATTTATGGTAGATAGAGTGTTCATGATTGATAGAGACGATTAATCAAGCCATAAGAAGTATCCGAGAAAGAATTCACCAACGGGGGAAACCATAACCTTACACCTTTATTATCATTTTTTACACTATATTGTTAGTCAATTACTAGTTTATTATTTTGTTATTAGATTTAGTAAACCTCACCAAATTATTTTCAAAAGTATTGAGAAAATTGATTAAACACTAGTTTAGTATTTTGTAGACTCAATTGATACGTAAAATTCTCTGTGGGATCGACCTTGGGTGTAATACCCCAGATTATATTTGCAGCGCCCGTTTAGTCTTTCTACAAGACATAGTTGAGCGTGACCATGACTCAAAATTGGTACTGCCTCCTTTAATTATGATGATGGCCTAATTTCTGGGTATTGATTACCTGGACCAACCTATAAAGGGTCTTTAGATTTATTGCTTAACTAATTTCTAATTTTAAGCACACTAAAAACTCCTACACACACACACACCTACGATTACAAGCACACACTTTTACTTGAATACTTACACTCACACAACTTAAGTTCTTTCATTTGTTGCACTGGACTCTTGGGATTGCAATTGTCTTTACCTTCATGTTTTCTATCTCCTTAACTGGTATGCCTCAATTTATGTTATCATGTTCTACTTTATATGCCATATAGTAATTTTACTATAGAGTTCGACATGCTTTTTGTTTTGATATGTGATTACTGACCATCTCTTTCTCAACTACTATGTCTGAGTTATTATTAGCTTGTACAGTTCCATGTAAGTTATATGAATAGTGTGTTTCAAAACTCGATATGTTTCTGTTTGCCATATAGTTCCTGTTTATTTCTCTCTCAACTAGCATGCCTTAATTCCTGTCAACCTACTATGTTCTGTATGCTTACCTTAGCATGTTTCCATCTGATCTGTTGTTTATGTTTACCTCTTTCTAGACTAATGTGCTTTGGTTCATGTTCTATGTGTTTGTTTGTTTAGATACTCCAAAGTTCAGCATGTTTCTATTTAGTACATGCCTATGTGGCTTCACCTAGTGGTAATTAATGAACTGAGTAACCTTCAGCAATGTTGTTTGTTTCAGCTATAAATTTTCCTATTCTGAACATATTTAGATACTATAAATATGTGTAGCCAATCCTGTTGCTGGTTCAAAGTGTCCATGATCTTTGCAAATCACTTCAATACCAGTATGAATACTTAGTCTGAATAAGTGCCAATCTGTTTAAAACTATGGGATTATTTGTTGACCCAATTCTATTTGCAACCATGTGGTCTGAACCTGTTCAGTTCTGAAAATCAAACATCTTTTTCTAAAGCTATCCCCTACTCTTATATACTGTTTTCAAACTTCTACTCTTAGTTATCTAGGGTCGTACCACCCCCAGTGTGAGCACTGCCTAGGGTCCATGAGACTTCTCCGAACTCTGACACACTGGGACTGGTCTTCCAATCTTTTATTTTTTTCTTTGAGAAAGGTTCTGGTGTGAGCATTGCCCGGGGTCCCTGAGGTACTTGGGAACTTTGACCTACCAGAAGCCTATTTTTTGTATTATGGATGGACTACAGTTGCACATCAGACTTGCTTGCTTGAAGGCCTGCTTTCCAGATTGATGTTGGTCTTGCTAAGGCTCTCTATAATGTAATGAGAAGCTTTGTGTAATTCATTCATATTGGTCTGTAATAATGTAATAATCCTTATAAAAACAAATATGGGGTTATTAGTAAAAGCAAAGGAGGGATTGTTATATATATCTATCAGGTTCATGTAGAAATCATGCCTATAGGTTGTTGTGGTGATTCTTTATGTGCGTACCATTACAAATCATGCCCGTAGGATCTTATCTCACCATTTGAAATCTGAAGTTTCATACTTTGCATTCTAGAAATCCTCTTTATAGGCCGTTTATCAATTATGCATTAAGAACCCATGTTATATGTATATTTTCAAATTGCAATGTGCATTAGTAAATAATGTATATAGGATCTTATTTGTGTAACTTAATACACTTTCCTGGCTATTTGTTTAAAGTTCCTGCTCACATAGATGTCATGCCTATATGGGATATAAAAGTCAATTTAGATATCATGCCTATAGGGTGAAATCAGTTTTCAAATGTAGAAAGCATGTCGATAGGAAACAAATAAATCAGTTTTAACACCTAGAAATCCTTCCTATAGGAATTTATTAATTCTGTAAATTAGAAATCATGCCTATAGGAATTAATTAATTATGTAAACTAGAAATCATGGCTACAGGAGTTAATTCTGTAAATTAGAAATCATGTCTGTAGGAGTTAACTAATTCTATAAACTTGAAAGCATGTCTATAGGAAATAAATGAATCCGTTCTAACACTTAGAAATAATGCCTATAGGAGTTAATAGTTGTAGATACCATGCCTATAGGATTATTTTCTGGTTATCACTTAGGCAAACTTATAGGAATTCTGGGGCTAAAAAGAACTATGATTTAGTATTACCTGAAATTTGCCCAGATTCAGAGTTTTTTAACAAAATCAGTAGGCAAACTGATAGGTACCACTGCTCACTTTAATAAGGTTGTTATATATTCTATTTATGCTCATCTAGATATCCTACCTATAGGATCTTAAAAGATTGTTTGTTTGAATAGCGTGCATTTATTTTGTTTACTTGTGGAGGTTAACATGAGCCCCATATTTGCTCTTTATGTGACAGTCTTACTTGAATTTTGTTTGTCGCTTAGTTTTCTCATTTTAAGCAACATAGGTGAGTCTAGAACCACCTTAAATAGATGCCCTAAATACCTCCAGGGCCATAGGTAAATGACGGGTAATGCACGCATAAGGCACGAGTTAGAAGCACCCCAACTTGGGGAAAGTTACCAAGTATTGCATGGAAATGATCCTACAGGCTAATAAACTTAGGACCCCTTTTCTTCCTATTTTAAATAATAGTTGTCTAAATTGCTGTATTTTTCTTAAAAGACTATTTGGTTTAATTAAGTTCAGCCGGGACCCACCGTTGTAGACCTCCACGGGTGCGTAACACCTTCCCCTCAAGGTAATTTCGAGCCCTTACCCGATCTTTGGTGATGCAAATTAGTTTCATTAGTTAATTGCTCTAGGTGACCCAAAACACCTTAACCCGTTAGGTGGCGACATTTCAAATCCCATATCACATCCTAAAAGGAAGGGAGTTGTCTCAAAAATGCTGAAACCCCAGACTCCGCGAGGAAAAAAAGGGGGTGCGACAGCATGGCGACTCTGCCGGGGACTTCCCTTAGGTTCTTACCATAATGAACTTGCTTTTCGTGAATTAGTCTTTAAGCATGGTTTATTCAAGCATTTATGATTTTCTACAGAAACTGACTTGTTTTGTTGTTTCCCTTTCTTAAACGTCTTTCAATTATTAAATACCGCATATCATTTTTGAACGTGCAAATACATGACAACATGCTATTTACTGTTGCATAAATCATGCTTAACGTCATATTCCACTCGTGCGTAATCAATCCTATAGCAACGATTGATGAGTGTTTGTGCTCTTCCTATATATCACCCTTTAAATTCAGAAAGGCTTATTTGAGGTAAAACTAGTCAATCAGCGGTGCAGTCGACGTTTACGTGCCTTTCCCCCTCAAGTTGTCCGCTTGAGGGTACCAGTTTAGATCTCTATAAAAATCTTACTCTGATTTATTGTACATGCATCATGGTCAAAACCTATCCGGGGTTAATATGTTGTCCACATAATAACCCTTTAGGAAAAGCCTTGTCCAAAAGTCCAACGGTTTCTATAATCCCAACGGACACAACTATGATTTGTGCATTAATTTAGAGAAATAAGTGCCAATATGCTAATCACTGATGTATAAGTAGTCGAATCTGGAGGGATAAAGGATCTAACCTTATTTGTTTTGCAGAAATGAGTCACGAAGTCCCCAGGCTCGGCATGGTCCAAAGAATACCACCATTGTTGCTGGATTGGTGGGAGGACATTTCCCCAAGTGACGAGGAACATGTGAAAAGTGTCCTCGAAAACATACCCTCTTTATGGACATCCAACCAAACAATATGTTTATCGAAGCGGCTACTATGTTCTAGGATGGAGAAAGGTCCGTGTTCAGTTTTGGCAACATAGAAATGACTCCTCTCTTGGAGGAAATAGGGGGATTCGCTGGATTACCTTCGGAGAGTCCGGGTTTATTTGGTGCCGGAAACCGTACCATTAGGGGGTTTCTGAAAATGATGGTTTTGAAAAAGAACAATGATTTGGGGTGTCTTAAGGAGTCCTACATACCCTTTGACTACCTCTATGAACGATATGGTCATATCAAATCCTATAGTATCTTCCATGATGAATTCTCTATCACTTCCTTGGGTCATATTCACCGTAGGGTTTTTGTGTTCTTTTTTTTGCTTCCTGGGTATGATAGTATTTCCAAGCAAAGAAGACATGATTCACACTAGACTGGCTATGGTAACCAAAATTTTAATGGAGGAGATCGAAGGGAAAACATATACCATTGTCCCTATGATCGTAACTGACATCTACCGAGCCTTGGACCGCTGCCAAAAGAGGTTCAAACACTTTGAGGGTTGTAATCTGCTACTACAGGTTTGGTTATTGGAGCATCTCCAAAGAGGTCAACATCGTCAAGAGTTTCCACGAAGAGCATAGAATGATCATATAGCCTTCCATCACCGTAAGAGAATGACTTACATCCCAGACATGTTTGATCAACCGGAAAATGCTACAGAATGGCGCAGTTTTTTGAAAATTTGACTGAGGACCATGTTCAATGGATGTTCGAATGGTTCCCAACCGATGAGTTCATCATCAGATATAGGGACGCTCCGCACCTGGTGTTGATCAGGTTAAGGGTCATATACCCTTATGTTCCCATCGGGGTTATGAGACAAGCAGGCAGGAAGAAAGCCATACCGCGAGTTTGTAAAATGAGTCATTACAGGGCAGATTATCAGGATGTCGACATCCCATACAAATTAGAAGCTCAGCATATGTGGCATCTAAAGGTTATCGTAGAAAGGGACACCATCGAGCCAGACAGGTACCATGCAGGGAATGTACGCTTTTACCTATCATGGTTGGAAGACAGCATAGCAGGGGTAGTTGAGCCGGGAATCGGTCAGTGGAACAAGGTCATAGACGAAGTTGCTGAAGCCAAGTGGAATACAATAAACTGTGCCAAAGGGTTCATGAGTCCAAAGTCGAGCATCTAGAGCAACACAAGACTGATATGGAACTGATCAACCAATGGAGGGAAAGGGCTATCAAATCTAATGAAAGGCTAGAATATTTTGAGAAGGGTCTGATGGAGTTGGAGGGGAAGACGAGGAAAAGAGTCGCCGACTGCCAGAATGCTGAGGGAAATGAAGGAGGACATAAAGCGAGGGTATACCTATTGTTGGGCATGCAAGACCTGGGGAACCTGATCGATGGATCCAAGAAGATTAAGCATGGGGATGGTCTATCTAGGACCAAGTAGATTAGATTTACCTGCCTTTTCAAATGTAATAAGGCCAAATGCGATGAATAACTTATCTTATTTAGTGTCGTTTTAGATTTATCTACTTTTACATTAATGAAATGAGGAAATTATTGGCATTGAAATTCTCCAAATCAACTTGTCGCTAGGCCTACCTCGAGCACAATGAGGCTCCCAAATGAGGATGCAAATTTACATTCCCGCACTTTGTTTAGATATTGAAAATACTCTTTTTGGAACCCTTACTGACTTGGTTACATTTTGTTTTCCTTTCTTTCTTTCCTTTTTGATTATTCCAATTCCCAAAGGTTGGTTCACGCATACTGACATCATCAACTTATCATACCAGATCCAGGGGCCCTCCACCTTCTCCTCCTCCAAGTGAACCGAAAGGCAAAGGGAAATCTAAAATGGATGATATGAACAAAATCAGAACAGATAACACTACACATGTTGAGAATGTGGAAACTTCCGTTAGTCGGGGCACTCAAGCCCCAAATGATTTGGTTCTACGGCTTGAGCAGAAGACACTTGCACTACATGGTGAGCTTGAGGAAGTCCGTAATTTGGAAAATCTCTTCCTCACATTGAATGTCCCAGACACCCAGAACTTTGCACCACCCTAGAACACACCCAACAAACGCCCGCAGAAACCTCCTGCACCTCACCAGTATACAACCCCTCCTCAAAATCAGCATCTCCCTACTCAATACCCACAAAACACCTATCACACTCCTCAGAACATACCGTGACCTATCCTCTAACACCAGAACTCCACCAGTGATCACCACTACACCCAAACTCCTGGCATTCACCAAACAACCATGTATATGTAGAAACCTTACCTCACTCCACTCAACCAATCTCCTATACACCAGAATCCGCCGAGAAGGACCTGCTTATCAAGAACACGGCTGAGGAACTCAAGAAGTTGACGGCCTAAAGCAAGTCCCAAGGATGACTTCCCGCTACCAAACATACACACTCTGATCGACAATTGCGCCAAGCATGAGCTCCAGTCTTTTGTGGATTGCTTTGCCGGTCACCATCAGATCTGGATGGATGAGGAGGACGCTGAGAAAATAGCCTTCATTACATTGTAGGGGTGTACTGTTACAAGATGATGTCGTTCGGCCTAAAGAATGCTAGGGCCACCTACATGACGGCCATGAATACTATTTTTCATGACATGATACATAAGGAGATAGAGGTATATGTAGATGATGTCATCATTAAATCCAAGAAGGCCACATATCATATAACAGACTTGAGGAAATTCACAGACTGTGGAAGTACAACCTAAAGTTAAACCCCACAAAGTGTGCATTCGTGGTTCTTGCCAGAAAATTGCTAGGATTCATCGTCAGTCGTCGGGGAATAGAATTGGATCCGTTAAAGGTTAAATCCATCCAGGAGTTACCACCACCAAAAAGAAAGAAGGATGTGATGAGTTTCTTGGCACGTCTAAACAATATCAGTCGTTTCATACCACAATAATATGTGAGCCGATTTTCAAAATGCTGAAGAAGGATGTCGCAGCCAGTTGGACCGAGGATTGTCAAAAGGATTTTGACAAAATCAAGGAGTACTTGTCCACACCACCAGCCTTTGTCCCGCCAGAGCCTGGTAAACCACTACTACTCCACCTTGCAGTGTTAGATGGAGCCTTCGATTATGTTCTGGGACAACATGACGAAACATGAAGAAAGAAGCAGGCCATATACTACTTAAGAAAGAAGTTCACTCTATATAAAACAGGGTATTCTCTACTGGAACGCACTTGATGCTCTCTGACGTGGATAGCTCAAAAGCTAAGGCATTACTTCTGTGCCTACACTACATATATCATATCAAGGATGGATCCCCTGAAGTACACCTTTTAGAAATCCATGCCTACTGGGAAGCTGGCCAAATGGAAAATCTTGCTGAGCGAGTTCGACATTGTCTATGTAACTCAGAAAGCAGTCAAGGGACAAGCATTAGCATATCATCTTGCTGAGAATCCTGTAGGAGGAGAATACGAACCCCTAAAAATGTATTTCCCTGATGAGGAGGTGTCATTCGTAGGAGAAGACATTGCTAAAGCCTATGATGGTTGGAGAATGTTTTTCTACAGAGCATCAAATTTTAAAGGACTGGGTATCAAAGCCGTCTTGGTATCAAAAATCGATCAGCATTATCCGGTGTCTATAAAACTCAGATTCCCATGCACTAACAACATGGCAGAATATGAAGCTTGCATATTTGGGCTCAACCTGGCTGTTAATATGAATGTTCTGGAACTTCTAGTCATCGGCGATTCAGATCTGCTTGTGCATCAGGTACAAGGAGAATGGGCTACCAAGAATTCCAATATATTGCCATACATGCATCATGTGCAAAAAATGAAGAAGAGGTTCACAAAGATATAATTTCGGCATGTCCCCAAAATTCATAATAAGTTTGCTGACGCATTGGCCACCATGTCATCAATGATACATCTCCCAGACAAGAATTTCATCGATCTCATTCCGATAAGGATTCATAATCAGCCGGCATACTGTGCCCATGTTTAAGAAGAAATGGACGAAAACCCCTGGTTCCACGACATCAAAGAATATTTGACAAAAGGAGAATACCCGGAACATGCAAACCATACTCAGAAATGCACCCTTCGGAGATTCTCTAATCATTTCTTGTAGAGTGGAGGAACTATACACAGAAGAACTCCTAATCTGGGACTGTTAAGGTGTGTTGACGCAAAAGAGGCTTATGAATTACTCGAGGAGATACACGTCGGAACATGCGACCAAAACATGAATGGTTTTGTCTTGGCCAAGAAAATACTCAGGGCCGACTACTTTTAGATGACCATAGAAACAGACTGCATCTGGTATGTTCAGAAGTGCTACCAATGTCAGATACATACATTCATGATACGATTACCGCCAAACGATCTTAATGAGACAAGCTCACCTTGGACCTTTGTTGCGGATTTTGTTCAAGACCGGATTGTTTGCCGGTTGGGGTTCCGAAATCTATCATCACTGACAATTCCACCAATCTCAATAGTGATCTAATGAAATCCATGTGTGAGACTTTCAAAGTCAAGCACAAGAATTCCATTGCATACAGGCCTCAAATGAACGGAGCCGTAGAAGCCACCAACAAAAACATCAAGAAGATACTAAGGAAAATGGTAGAGAATCACAAAAAATGGCACGAGAAACTACCATTCTCCTTACTGGGATACCGTACCACATTCCGCACATCAACTGGGGCAACCCCTTATATACTGGTTTATGGCACTGAAGCCGTCATTCCCGCCGAAGTGGAAATTCCTTCCTTGAGAATCATACAAGAAGCCAAACTGAGTGACGCATAATGGATAAGGAGTCACTATGAGCAACTAGCCCTCATAGTTGAGAAAAAGATGAATACAGTATGTCACAGTCAACTTTATCAGAACAGAATGTCTAGAGCCTTTAACAAAGAGTCAAGCCAAGACAGTTTGCACTGGGGCAACTGGTGCTGAAAAAAATCTTTTTGCATCATGATGAAGCCAAAGGGAAATTCTCTCCTAACTGGAAAGTTCATTACATGGTTCACAAAGTATTGACAGGAGGAGCACTCATACTCGCCGAGATGGACGGGGAAATTTGGCCAAAGCCTATCAACTCGGACGCAGTCAAAAGATTTTTTGTGTAAACCATTTTTTCTTCTTCATATGATGTAAATTGAACTATGCTCGACCTGATTCCCGTTTAAGAGGTGATACGTAGGCAGCCCTGTGGGTTCGGTCACAATTTAATAAAATCTCTATTTTCCCCACAATTAGAAACTGGGGTAGAATTTTGAGGAGGACCCTCAAAATTTTGAAGCAAGTTCAGCCAACCGCAGCGCATGGAGCAGTCAGGAAAGTCATATAGTTAACTGGGGCACAATTTGAAGGAGGACCCTCAAAATTCTACGGCAGAAGAAGTCGCGATGTCTCTGATTGTGTCACAGTTACTGGTTCATCTAACTAAATAAACTATATACTACTATGTCTTTTGAAATTTTGCACACATGCTTTTGAAAAAAAAACTTTGCTTTAGCCAAATACTACCTTAATAGCTTGAACGGAATCTTTAGACAAAGTGGAACAAATCGAGCAAGAAAAGGCATGAACTAACCTCCCCCCCGCACAAAGTCACAAATTTTCTTTGGCTACAGGACTATATCATCATGATAAACACCATCGTTATGACACAATCTCTATGCATTAAATACATTGTCAGCTAAGAATACTTCACTCTTACTCTTCTCTTTGCATGGGACTAAGAACTGTCCCATATCTTACATAAGGCTAAGCACTGCCTTCTTTTTGCATGAGACTAAGCTCTGTCTCAATCCTGCATGAGGCTAAGCCCTACCTCCCGTTTGCATTAGGCTAAGCACTGCCTTCTATTTGCATGAGACTAAGCACTTTCCGAAATCTTGCATAAGGCTAAGCACTGGCTTCTTTTAGCATGAGACTAAGCCCTGTCTCGATCCTTGCATGAGGCTAAGACCTTCCCCTCCATATGCATAAGGCTAAGCACTGCCTTCTCTTTGCATGAGACTAAGCCTTGTCTCAATTATTGCAAGAGACTAAGCCTGTCTTAATCCTTGCATGAGACTAAGCCTTGTCTCAATATTGCATGAAGCTAAGCCCTGCCTCTCCACTTGCATAAGGCTAAGCACTGCCTTGTCTTTGCATGAGACTAAGCCCTGTCTCAATTCTTGCATGAGAGTAAGCCCTATCTCAATTCTTGCATGAGACTAAGCCATGTCTCGATTTTTGCATGAGACTAAGCCTTATCTCAATCTTGCAAGAGGCTTAGAACTGCCTTCTATTTTCATGGGACTAAGCACTGTCCCGAATCTCGCACGAGACTAAGCACTGTCTCTTTTGCACTATTCTCTTCTCTCGGGCTACACTCTGCCCTCAACTTCATACAACACTAAGCCATGTCTTGATTGTTTCTAGCATAATGTCTTTGCACCTCATGGGCTGAAATATCGCCGACTTGTCCGAAGGCGTCATATTCTGAAGGCACCATCCTCATAGCTGAAAGACACCATGACATGGCCTGAGGATCTCTTAAACTTACACATCATTATTCAAAGGCGTCATGGTTTGGAGGCACCATCTTCATTGATCGAGAACATCATTTCATGGCATGCGAATCCCTTATCGCACAGTTCATGGCCCGGGACATGATGGTCTAAGGACATCATCCTCAACCGTCCAAGGACAATTCTCATGGTCTGAAGGGAATTTGCATCATGTTTAAATCTACACAAAGATATATGCTTGCAGTGCATATTTTGATTTGCAGGTAACGGGATGAGCAACCATAATCCCAACATGAGAAATCCCGATCCAGTTCCTTCATACTATTTCAAACCTGACCGCTCACCATAACCATTTCACCTATTAAAAACCTTGTATTCGTCTTTGTGATAACCTCATCGGTCTATTTCGACGGTGGGTCCAAAACTACACACAACCTGATTCCTGTAAAACCAGGGATATGTAGGCAGCTCGGAAGCCAGAGTGCGGCCTATACCTTTCAAATCACCCCATTCGGTCAAAATTGGTCATCATGTCTTTATCCGATAACACTTTCATCCTCCCCGGGTAAAAAGTGGCAGATGTTGATACCCAATTATTCCCTATATTATTTTCAAAAAATGCATATATATCTTCAAAACAATGTGTGAGCATCAATTAATATTGTTTTCATAATTTTTTGCATTTTAAAAGAATTTTTTTAATTAAGTTATCCCAATATTTTATTATATAAATAATTACCAATTGTATCACAAACGATCTTTTAATAATTTTATTTCTTAATTTTCATTATTTATATTTATACTAAGCTTTAATTATTTCATTAATAGCCATGCATACATCTTCAGGTTATAATTGCAATAACATTGCAATAATAACCTATATGTGCATAATTACTTTATTTTACAAGAAAATGACCTTTTATATGTTTATAATATTAAGTAACTATTTTAAATCATTTTTATGCATCAATAGAATTTTTATCATTTATTAGCTATTTTTATAAATTATTTTTATCAAGTTAATTGAGTATTTGACAAATAACCTCTTTTTATTTTTATATTTTTCAGACCTGGTCCAAATTACTACCCCAGCTCAATTACATTAACCCATAACCCATAACGCTGATTCATAACCATCCCAATCCAGGTTCAATCCTGGCCGTTGATTTCAAAAGATCAACGATCAAGGATTTACTTTCCATTTTTATTAACCAAACGACCCCAAACCCTAATCATTCTAAAATCTGTCGCCCCCTAAATCCCTTCCTCCTCTCTTCTCTCTCAACCTCCCTTAACCCTAACCCGCCGTCACCTGAACCCCCTTCGATTCATGGTTTATTCCTTCGATTCTAAGCCTTATCTGGCCTCCTATCTCTACTAGGTGTTCGACTTCCATGTTATCTGACGGAATCTCAATAAGATTCAAACAGACCTGGTTCAAGTCCCTCATTCTCTTGGTGAATCCGTCTCTATTCACCCATTGTTTGTGATTATTATTGTTTTTCGTGCTTTCATGGCTTCAAATCTCCGGTCTAAACCTCGATTTTTCTACCTATGTTTATTTTTGTACAAACGTAACTATTTCTTGCCAAATAGGTTCAGATCTCTTTAGATCTGAAGTGTTTGGAGTTTGTCTAATGGTTTTCCTTTAAGATTCTTTCTTTTTTTATCACTATTATCAATCGATTTTATTTTTCCCTAAATCTAGGGTTTTGATTCTCAATAGGGTTTCTGCAAATGTTCTAAAAAATGTTTAAATACTCAACTCCGGCCTTTCTCCTTTACAGTTCGACTAGTTGTTTTTCTTGAATTTTATCTCTGTGTTTCGATATGCTTAAGGTTTTCCATCATTCGATTATTTATCTCATTGTTCTTACGCGTTCACTTTGGCTCTGTTAAGTTAACTAATTAATTGATTTACATGCTTAATTATCTGAAATTATGCTTCTTTTCAAATTCATATTGCTCTGAAATATTTTTATTTCTTCTTTCCTTATATGTGACACATAATTGGTATTGCCTCCCTTAATTACGTTGTTGGCCTAATTTCTAGGTATTGATTACCCGGACCGACCTATAAAGGGTCTTTTGATTTATTTCATACGTTATTTAACTTGAATCCTGCGTGGTAACTGATTTCGTATGAGATTCCCCCTAATTTAAATGTTATTTCCCCGAATTCTGTCTTATTAATTGATTGGTTTTTGCCTTAATTAACTGGTTGATTGATTTGCATACCTTATTTGTGAACTCTTGATTTTCCTACCTTATTTGTTTTACTCTGCTGAATGCTATATAAACCTTTCAACATTCTGATTTTAAGCATACAGAAAACTCCAACACACACATACCTACGCTTACAAGCACACACTTTTACTTGCATACTTACACTCACACAACTTATGTTATTGGATTTGTTGCACTGGACTCTTAGGATTCCAATTGTCTTCACCTTCCTATTTGCTATCTCCTTAATTGGTATGCCTCAATTTCTATTATCATGTTCTACTTTATATGGCATATAGTCAGTTTATTATAGACCTCAACATGCTTTTGTTTTGATATATGATTCCTGACCATCTCTTTCTCAACTACTATGCCTTAGTTATTATTATCTTGTGTTGTTCCATGTATGTTATATGAATAGTGTGTTTAAAACCTCAATATGTTTTTGTTTGCCATATAGTTCCTATTTATTTCTCTCTCAACTAGCATGCCTTAATTCTTGTCAACCTACTATGTTCTGTGTGATTACCTTGGCATGTTTCCATATGATCTGTGGTTTCTGTTTACCTCTTTCTAGACTAATGTGATTTGGTTCCTCTTCTATGTGTTTGTTTGTTTAGATACTTCAAACTTCAGCATATTTCTATTTAGTACATGCTTATATGGCCTCACCTAGTGGTAATTAATGAACTGAGTAATCTTCAGCAATGTTGTTTTCTTCAGCTATAAATTGTCCTATTCTGAACATATTTAGATACTATAAATATGTATAGACAATCTTGTTATTAGTTCAACGTTTCCCTACTCTTTGCAAATCACTTCAAATACCAGTATGAATACTTAGTTTGAATAAGTGCCAATATGTTTAAAAATATGGGATTGTTTGTTTACCCAGTTCTATTTGCAACCATGTGGTATGAACCTAAACACTTCTGAAAATCAAACGGCTTTTTCTAAAGCTATCCACTACCCTTATATACTATTTTCAAACTTCTACTCTTAGTTATCTAGGGTCCTATCACCCACAATGTGAGCACTGCCTAGGGTCCATGAGATTCCCCCGAGCTCTGATACAGTGGGACTGGTCTTCCAATCTTTTACAACTGTTTCTTTGAGAAAGGTTCTGGTGTGAGCATTGCCCGGGGTCCCAGAGGCCCTTGGGAACTTTGACACACCAAAAGCCCATTTTTTTGTATTATCGATGGACTACTTGTGGACATCAGACTTGCTTGCTTGAAGGCCTGGCTTCCAGGTTGATGTTGGGTGTCACGGCCCCAAATCCTAAGCCGTCCATGATGGCGCCTAGCATGGAACTAGTCTAGCTGACAGTCACATACTGACATAATGTTTTCATCATTTCCAAAACGGTTCCGATATATCAAAAAATTATTTTTTTTAAGCAATTCACAACAACAAAAATGAATAAAACAGTTTATACACTACCCCAAAACCTGGAGTCAACCTTCATGAGCATCTATGAGTAGTACAAAATAACCCTACTGTCATAATACATCAAGACTCGGTACGAGGTACTAAATACAAAATAAGAAATAGGAAAAGAGATGTTTTGGACGCTGAACAGCTACCTCGAAGTCCCAACTCCGGCTCGACAAAAAGGAAGAAAACTAGCCCTCGGTACCAGCACTTGTATCTGCACACAGGGGTGCTGGGAGTAATGTGAGTATGCCAATGTATTAGTAATGAAAATAATAAAGTCTAACAAGTAAGAAACACATAAGATCAAATCATCAATTCACAATAAGCACATCCTTTCTTTCAAACAGTTTATACATTAAATCAACATGCTTTAAAAACCAACTTTAGTAAAATCCTTAGGAAAGTGTGTTTTCCAACAATTTCAGAAAAATACCCGAAGAGTTTGGTGTAAAATGAAATAAATCATAAATAGCCCCTCGGGCCATAACATGTATCATAAATCACCCCTCGGGCAAATCTTCACTCAGAATCAGTCCCTCAGCATACCTCACAATCACTCAGTATCAGCCCCTCGGGCAACCTTGCTGTCACTCATGCCTCCTAATCACTCATCACTCGGCACTCAGTAGGTACCTGCGCTCATTAGGGGTGTGTACAGACTCTGGAGGGGATCCTTCAGCCCAAACGTTAATATTAATCCAGCTCATGGCATCTCATATCCTCACAATCAGGCCCTCGGCCTCAATCACTCAGAAACTCTCAGTTAGCCACTCGGGCTATCAGTAAAATGGGGTACTCGACCCAAAACATCATTTTATATCTCAAAAATAGTGTACATAAGACTGAGCTTCGAAAACATTTAAACATAATATGATTGAGTATAAATCATAAGTCAACACAATGAGGAAATAGCAGTAAAAGCCCCCAAGGGGTCTAGACAAGTCGGCGCAAGGCCCCAAACATAGCTTACAACCAAAATATAGCAATAGTTTTAAAACATGATTTAACATATGATTTAAAGTAAATACACAACTCAATAGCTGCCGCGGAAAGGACCAAGTCCAAATCCAAAAATCAGTGCACGCCACACACTCGTCATCCGACATGTGCGCCACTCCAGAAATAGCGAGAAAATACGAAGTCTGGGGTTTCATACTCTCAGGACAAGATTTACTGTCATTACTTACCTCAAACCGACACAAATACTACTACCCGATGCTCTTGCCTCTCGAATCAGCTCCCGACTACTCCGAATTTAACCAAACCAGATTAATATCATCAATATACGCTAAAGGAGTAAAGACTACTCGAAAACTATCAATTTTAACCAAATTCCTGAAATTGGCCAAACCCGGCCCTCGGGCCCACATCTCAGAATTCTATAAAAATTGAATCACCGGAATCCTTATCCTTTACCCAGTCTACACATATAAAAATGCGTCAAAATCCGGCCACAATTAACCCCTAAATTCCTTAATTATAAGTCTCAATTTCCCAAGCCCTAAACCCCCAATTTATGCCATTAAATTCCACTAATTCCAAGCCTAATCCGTCAAATAACAACATAGAATCGAGTTTATTGTCCACGAAACTTACCTCCACAGAAGACCCTCGAAATCCCTCTTCAATTTGCTTCCAAAAGCCTCAGCCCGCGTGCAAAATATGATGAAAGTGCCAAAAATTCGTGAAGGTTGGAATTTATACTAACTGCCCAGTGGTTCCGCACTTGCAGCCACTTACGCGCACCTACAGACCCGCACCTGCGGTCCTAGGTGCGCACCTGCGGGCCCAGGTGCGCACCTGCGAAAAATGCTTAGAGGCATAGTCTCCGCACCTGCGATCAAACTTCCGCATATGCGGCTTCGCATCTGCGGTAAAAACCGCGCACCTGCGGAACTCCTCCAACCCCCAAAAACCGCATATGCGACAAGCCGTCCGCTTCTGCGAGCCCGCACTTGCAGTACCCTATCTGCAGCTGCGTTAACACCAGTAGCATCAACTGCTATTTTCCAACTTAAAATCCCCCGATGGCTATCCGAAATCAAACTGAGCCCCCTCGGGACCCCAACCAAAAATACAAACAAGTCCCATAACCTTATTCAAACTTATTCGAGCCTTCGAAACACCCAAAACAACGCTAAAACACCAAGATCACATCGGATTCAATCTTATGAACTTTGAGATTTCTAAATTTTTCCAATGATGCCGAAGCCAACCAAAACATGTCCGAATGACCTGATAATTTGCACACATGTCCAAAATGACACTACGAACCTGCTCCAACCTCTGAAATTCCATTCCGATCCCAATAGTTAATTTTCCACTGCCGGCTGAAAATCGCTAAAAACTCAATTTCGCCAATTCAAGCCTAATTCTACTCCGGAGATCAAAACTATTTTACGAACACACTCATAAGTCCCAAATCACCTAACGAAGCTATCCGAATCATAAAATCTACATTCCGAGTTTGTTTACCAATAAGTCAACTCCCAGTTGACCATTGTAACTATTAAGCCAATTTAACAGACCATGTGTCTCAGTTCTTACCATGACCACCCCGAACATGAACCAACCGACCCAACACATAGTTATTAGGATAAATAACACATAATAAAGCAAAAACAGGTAAAACGGGGCTAATCTCACGGAATGACCGGCCGGGTCGTTACGTCCTCCCCCTTTTAAACAAACGTTCATCCTCGAACTGGTCTAGAAACATACCTGAAGTCTCAAATAAGTGAGGATATCTGCTCTGCATCTCCCGCTCGGTCACCAAGGTGGCATCCTCCACCGGCTGTCCTCTCCGTTGAATCTTCACTGAAGCTATATCCTTAGACCTCAACTTTCTGACATGACGACCCTAAATAGCCACTGGCTCTACCACATATGACATATCACCCTCGAGATGAGCTGTGCTGAAGCCCAAAACATGAGACGGATCACCAACATACTTCTGGAGCATCGAAACATGGACACCAGATTGAATACTCTATAAGCTGGGAGGCAAGGAAAGTCTGTAAGATACCTCTGCAATCCTCTGCATCACCTCAAATGGCCTAATGAACCGGGGACTCAGCTTTCCCCTCTTCCCGAACCTCATAACACCCTTCATGGGTGACACATTCAGTAGTACCTTCTCCGCAACCATGAAAGACACATCTCGGACCTTCCGGTCTTCATAACTCTTCTGCCTAGATTGCACCGTGCGAAGCCGCTCCTGAATCAATGTCGCCTTACCCAGCGCATCCTGAACCAAGTCTGTGCCCAATAGCCTAGCCTTGCCCGGCTCAAACTAAGCAACCGGATATCTACATCTCCTACCACATAAAGCCTCATACGGAGCCATCTGGATACTCCACTGATAACTATTATTGTATGAAAACTCTGCGAGTGGCGGAAAGTGGTCCCATGAACCCCCAAAATCAATGACACATACACGCAACATGTCTTTCAGAATTTGAATAGTACGCTCTGACTGCCCGTCGGTCTGAGGATGAAATGTTGTTCTCAACTCAACCTTAGTACCTAAATCCCTCTGCACGACCCTCCAAAACTGAGATGTGAACTGAGTACCTCTGTTGGAAATGATAGAAACTGGAACCCCATGCAACAGGACAATCTCCCTGATAGAAATCGCAGCTAACCATTCCAAAGAATAAGTAGTACCAACATGAATGAAGTGTGCGGACTTGGTCAGCCGATCCACAATAACACATATAGCATTAAACCTCCTCAAAGTCCATGGAAGCCGAACTACAAAGTCCATGGTGATCCGCTCTCACTTCCACTCCGAATATCTAATCTTTAAAGCAATCTACCTGGTCTCTGGTGCTCAAACTTGACCTGCTGACAGTTGAGACACCGATCCACGAACTCAACAATATCCCTCTTCATCTTCCTCCACCAATAATGCTGTCTCAGATCCTGATACATCTTTGCGGCACCCGAATGGATGGAATACTGCGAACTATGGGCCTCACCTAGAATCAAGTCTCGAAGCCCATCCATATTAGGCACGCAAATCTGGCCCTGCATCCTCAGGATGACATCACCAATAACCACATCCCTGGAATCACTGCGACGGACTATGTCCTAAAGAACAAGCAAGTGTGGATCACCATAGTGGCGTGCTCTAATCTGATCATAAAGAGAAGACCTGGAGGCTACACAAACCAATACCCGCGGGGGCTCTGATAGATCCAATCTCACCAAATGACCCGCTAAAGTCTGAAAATCAAGTGCTAATGGTAGCTCTGCTGCTGGAAGGTAGGCTAGACTCCCCAAACTATCTGCTCTGTGACTCAGGGCATCGGCCACTACATTGGTCTTCCCCGGATGGTATAGAATGGTGAGGTCATAATCCTTGAGGATCTCCAACCATCTCCTATGACGCAAATTCAGGTCTTTCTGCTTAAGCATATGCTGCAAACTACGGTGATCAGTGAAAATCTCACAATGCACTCCATACAAATAATGACGCCAAATCATCAAGGCATAGACAATAGCTGTTAGCTTAAGATCGTGCACTGGATAATTCTTCTCGTGCACCTTCAACTGTCTGGACGCGTAGGCAATCACCCTACCGTCCTGCATGAATACCAATCCAAGGCCAACTCTCGAAGCGTCACAGTAATTTGTATAAGAACCTGAACCCGTAGGCAAAACCAATACCGGAGCTGTAGTCAAAGCTAACTCGAGCTTCTGAAAGCTCTCCTCACACTCTTCAGTCCACCTGAACTTAGCACCCTTCTGGGTTAGTCTGGTCATAGGTGCTGCAATAGATGAAAATCCCTCTACAATACAGCGATAGTACCATGCCAAACCAAGGAAACTGCGGATCTCGGTAGCTGATGACGTTCTAGGAGAGCTCTACACCGCCTCTATCTTCTTTAGATAAACCTGAATACCCTCACTGGACAACACGTGCCCCAAAAACGCTATTGAATCCAGCCAGAACTCTCATTTCAAAAATTTCACATACAACTTCTTTTCCCTCAAGGTGTGAAGCACAACTCTCAAATGCTATTCATGATCTTCCCGAGATCGGGAATACACCAAGATGTCATCGATAAACACAATGACGAAAGAATCCACATAAGGGTGGAATACACTGTGTATCAAGTGCATAAAGGCTGCTGGGGCATTGGCCAGCCCGAATGACATAACCAGAAACTCATAATGACCATACCTAGTCCTGAAGGCAGTCTTCAGGATGTCGGACCCCCGAATCTTCAACTGATGACAGCCAGAACGCAAGTCAATCTTGGTAAATACCCTGGCACCCTGCAACTGATCAAACAAGTCATCTATACGGGGCAATGGATACCGGTTCTTTACTATAAACTTGTTCAGCTGCCTATAATCAATACACATACGCATAGAACCACCTTTCTTCTTCACAAACAACACTGGAGCACCCCAAGGTGACACACTAGGCCGAATGAACACCTTATTTAGGAGTTCTTGAAGCTGCTCCTTTAATTCTTCAACTCCGCTGGTGCCACACGATAAGGTGGAATAGAAATAGGCTGAGTGCCTGGAACCAGTTCAATACCAAAATTAATGTCCCTGTCAGGTGGCATGCTGGCAGGTCTACAGGAAACACGCCCGGAAAATCACGGACCACAAGAACCGAATCAATAGCGAGAGTCTCACCACTGACATCCCTCACAAAAGCCATGTATGATAAACACCCCTTTTCAACCATACGTTGAGCTTTCAGGTAAGAAATCACCCTACTAGGCACATACTAAGAAGAACCTTTCACTCAACCCTCGGAAATACTAGCATAGCTAGGGTCACGGTCTTAGCGTGACAATCAAGAACAGTATGACATGGAGATAGCCAATCCATTCCCAATATCACATCAAAATTAACCATGCTGAGTAACAACAGGTCCACTCGGGTCTTCATACCCCCAATAGATATCACACACGACCGATGCACATGGTCCACAACAATAGTATCACCCACCGCAGCCGACACATGAATCGATGCAATAGTATCGCCCACCGCAGCCAAAGCATATGGGTGGCAGACTGAGACAATACATGTGATCACTGCATCGGAGGCTATAGCATCTGGCCTGGCTGGAAGTGCATAGATACGAGCCTGGCCTCCACCTGCACGACCTCCCCCTCTAGGGCGGCTCCTGGCGGTCTGGCTCCCACCCCTAGCTGTCTGGGCGGGTGGTGAAGTAACTGGAGCTGAAGTCGAGGGCTGGCCCCTCTGCTGAGAAGAACCACCAAAATGGCGGGGACATTGTCTCCACATGTGCCCAAACTCTCCACACTCAAAACAACTCCCTGGAGTTGGAGACGGGGACTGAAAGAAACCCCTGGCACCAGAATGGCCACTAGAAGAATCATGCATAGAGGAACCCTGAATGGTGGTGCTCGAGCTACACTCTGGGCTGGAAGGGAACAGAATAATGAACAGCCCAGGACCATGCCCCTAAGATGCACTACTATAGGATGGGCAGACTGGCTGAGGAGGCTTGAATGAACGACCTCTACCATGTTGAAAGTGCCCACTAGAAGGAGCACCGCAAAACCACCAGATCCACGAGGCCTCTTGGCCTCCCTCTCCTGTCGGCGAACCGACTCAATATCTCGAGCAATATCAACAAGCTACTCGAAGGTAGCACCTTATACCCTCTTCCTTGTTATCAAAAGGTGGAGATGATAAGTAAGTCCATCCACGAACCTTCTAATCCTCTCCCTATCAGTAGGGACCAACTAGGTGGCATGACGAGCCAACTTAGAAAACCGCATCTCATACCGCATCACTGATAGCTCCCTTTGACGCAGCTCCTCAAGCTGCCTGCGGTGCTCCTCCCTGTGAGACTAGGGCACATACTTCTCTGAGAAGATAGTGGAGAACTGCTGCCAGGTGATGGGTGTTGCACCAACAGGCCTATGCCTCTCGAAGGACTCCCACTAAGTAAATGCAGCCCCAAAAAAACTGAAAATTAGTGAACGAGACCCACTGGTCTCCAGAATCCCAATAGTACGAAGCATCTTCTGACACTTATCCAGAAAAGCCTGGGCATCCTCGACCCTCAACACCACTGAATGTCGGAGGATGAAACCTACTGAATCTCTCCAGCCTACGCTGCTCCTCATCTGGCATAGCAGGAACCACGAAGTCCTAAACTTGAGCAATCGGCTGGACTGGAACTGCCCCCGGTGTTTGAAGGCCTTGAGTGAGCTGCTCCAGTGTGCGGGGAGCTGGAGTTTGAGTGCCTCCCCTGGCCTGAGAAGTTGAAGTAATATAAGATACAATAACTTCCTGAGAAAGGCTAGTACACACTGTCAAAAATAGAGCCAAGGTCTCTTGAAGACCCAGAATAATAATAGGCACTGACGGTGCCTGAGCCTGTCCCGCTGGAGTATCTGCGACAGGAATCTGATCCTTAATGGTAGGTGGACCCTCTGGTGCTATCCCGGCTGCTGCACGGGCGGGTCTCTTACATCTACCACGACCTCGACTGCGGCCTCGACCTCTTGCTGGTCTAGCTGGTGTCTGGTCACCCTGATCGGTAGCGCGAGTCTTCACCATCTGTGAGAGAATGAAACAATAGAAGTTTAGATTTCCAGAATCAACAAAATGACATGACATAATTCAAGAAAATGAGATTTTCCCTAAGGGTTCTGTAACCTCTCGAAGATAAGTACAGACGTCTCCATATCGATCCGCAAGACTCTACTAAAACTGCTCAAGACCGTTGAGTCCTATGTAACCTAGGCTATGATGCCAACTTGTCACGACCCCAAATCCTAAGCCTGCCGTGATGGCGCCTAACGTGGAACTAGGCTAGCCGACAATCACATACTAGCATAATATTTTCATAATTTCCAAATAGTTCCGATATATCACAAAATTCCTTCGTTTAAGCAGTTCACAACAACAAAAATGAATAAAACATCAAGACTCGAAATGAGGAACTAAATACAAAACAAGAAATGGGAAAAGAGATGTTGTGGACGCTGAACAACTACCTCGAAGTCCTAACTTTGACTCCACACGAAGGATGAAAACTAGCGCTCGGTACTGTCACGACCCAAACCGACAGGCCACGATAGGCACCCGGTACCTTACTCAACCGAGTACCAACATAACGTATCTTTTCATGTCATACTATCATAGATAACTGAACCGGAAGGCTTCCATGAGATAAGTAGAATACAACATGTGATACCAACTTATACATAAGACATACGGGTATAAGAGTAAAATAACCACTCGTATACTGAACATAGGCCGACAAGGCCATACAATCTTTTACATATATGACATTTGTCTACAAGCCTTTAAGAATAACTAATTTTCATAAAGTTCGGGACAGAGTCCCACCATAACGAACAATACACGTCTAAATCTTACTAACCAAATAAGCAACTTCAAAGCAAATGGAGCGCACCAACATCTTCCGCTAAACTGATAGCCTACTTGGAGGGCTCTCGACTTGTGTATCGGGACCTGCGGGCATAAAACGTTGTGCCCCCAGGAAAAAGATACATCCGTACGAATAATGTACTGAGTATGTAAGGCACATAAATAAGTATATAGTAGACATGGAAGAAATATAGAGTAAATGACTCAACATATAAGTCTGGATAACTCTGTAATTTATGAAACGTTATAGTGTCATGCATATGCGTATGAATTTCATGTCGTGCATACGTACATGTTTCATAACATCATCAGGCCTCTATGGGCATCCCATCGTATCATCTCAGCCATTGTGGGCAAAATCATCAATGTATACCAGCTGATCAGGTGGTGGTACGTATATAACGCCGTAAACTTTTTCCCATATCCCATATAAATATAATACACATATATGCGCGTATATAACGCCATGTGGTCATGGGCCAATGTACATGTATAAATGCATAAAATGCATGAGAAGTACATTAATAATATTTTCCTAGAATGCCATAAAATTCCATATGCCTTTCGGATAAACTTTATCAATACATATTTTTCTGAGACCCATGAACAAAAGATATAATAATGATCCGCATGGGGAAATCAAGATTATAGACACCCCTAGTATTTTCTATGAATAGAGTCATTTATGGAAATTATGTATTTGCTTGTTTCGTTCGTGTCATATAGATCATGCCAAAAGAAAGAAGGGATAGCCTAAACATACCTAGAGTATCCGTGTGATATTCCTGAGAAGGTTTACACCGTACTCCCTTAGAATAGAAAATCCTGTAGCTATTATAATATGGAGTGACTACCGTCCTTGGCTTCGTATTCTGTATAATTCATTTTTCAAATGAATTTTGGTAATCATTCAAGATAAAAGTCCTTGGCATGTGTCTGTATAACCCACTTACGAAGTGGGTTCCTTAATTTCATTCAAAATAAGAATTCTTGGATTGTATCTGTATAAGCCACTTACGTAGTGGATTCTTGAATTTCATTCAAGATAAGAGTTCTTGGATGGTATTTGTATAATCCACTTATGAAGGGGAGTCTTGAAATTCATTCAAGATAAGAATTCTTGGCTTGGCATTTTGTGAACCCACTTACCAAATGAATTTGTTATTATTTCAAGACAAGTGTAGGGATATCTATTAAGACCTCTCTTTCAATGTGTCATCTTAATGGATTTCCCAAAGTCAAGTCATCTCCAATCTGCCTTTACATGATGCCATGTGGGGGGCTTTGTCCCTACCTACAATTATCCATAAATCCTTAATTACATGGTCAATGTCCCATTAAATCAATAATTAACCAATTACCTATGTAAGTAAGAATTATCTCAAATTACTAAAAATACTATCCACTTTTTACATGCCTTATACACCTTACTATCATGGACATGTGGTAGCTTGTATGGTACTAGATACCAGTTAGCTTGGGCCGTATTTTATCCCAAAATGTCAAACTTTGACGAAATTTCTTTCCTTTGATTTTCTTACCTTTTCTCCTTCACGAATTTACTCATCACGTGTTTAAAATAGCATAATGCTTAGACTCTCAAAATAATCCCATTCCCGAACTTGTGTTGATTAACTTACGGGCAAAACTTTAACGCACGAAAATGCGGTATGTAATATCTCATTTTCGAGATTTCATCAATTTACTTATGGCGTACTTTCACGTACGAAAACATGGGGGATAACATTATTCACCCCTTTGGAACATTCGTCCTCGAATGTTGACTGATGCGCTTATTATTTTCATAACTTATGTCTTCTGAATACTTTAGTAATCCTCTTGGAATCTAGGTAACTGTTCTGTGAATGAATTCCAAAGGCCAGGGCATTCTCCTTTTTGTTCTCTTACTCACACCAGGACTCGTAGTCGGAATCCTTCCAATGTTGTAATTGTTGCTACCTTCTATCATGCAGTCAGTATGACTCTGACCTTGTAAATGCACCTACACGACTCTTCTCTTCTTTTTCCTCTAGCTTTTAGCCAACCTCTAAGCCTCACTGGGCAAACATATACATAGCTTAATAATATGTCCCTCTGCGAATCTATAAGTATACTGAAGTTCTTCGCTCGGTACTTTGTTGAACTTACAAATATTGCTATACCTCATTTCATAGACCTGGTTATTCATCCGTATGACTTTACTGCATCTAGGTAGGTCATACTATACCATAACTCTTACCTCGAGTTATCATTGCTGAGGTCTGCTACCGAATCTCAGCTTACTCTCGTTGCCCATCCTATATGTATAAGTCTATGTCCTTGAATTCTCCCGCATTACTGTTCATCTTAAGAATGGCGACCTAATCTTACCTCATACTTTGTTACTATTGTCCATCCATTGTTGATTCACCTTAATATTGATCAATCATCTATCACTGATAATTTGAAACTTCTTACGTAATATATTGCCACTAGGGCTTACGTTGCATCGTGGAGCATTTGAAGTGATTTTCCCGATCCACCCGGGGCGATAATGTACGTCCATAACATTATTTCATATCATAATCATCCCAATGTGATTCGCCTTAAGTAGGTATTTTAATCATGTACAATTCATAAGCTCATTACTCAATCTAAGGCCCAAACGTCATCCTTTATTTATCACAATTACACCCTTATTCTACCAACATGGCATCATTCCATCTCTTCTAAATGATATTAGTCTTAGACTCCTTTGAGTTTATTCAGGCTATATTGAGCTTTCTATAAATTAGAGAAATCATCAGCTCTCTTGTTCTCATGTGCTTAATCCCAAGGACTTATCCATTCTTGTCACCTCCTCGCTTTCCTTCTTATTATTCTTACTCTTGTGTTTCTAAAACCTTGTTGTTAAATCTTGCGATCGATTCCCTTATAATTTTATGGAACATCAAGCGAGACATCGCATTGTCTGTAGCTCTTTTTTTACTCTCTGATTAGACCTTTCGGTACTTAGAAACCATAGGCTAGAAGGTATGCCACTTACGACGCTGCTATCATTCTTGGTACTGAATCCCAACGCTTCTAGTCTTTTACCTGAAGTATAGACCATTCTCATCCTTCTATACTTGAGTATTTCGTACGTTTTTCACCTTTACCTTACATTAAAATATCACCTCACATTCTTCTATTTCTCTTTCATAACCTCCCTCTCACACAGGTATAAATCACGTCCACCATTTGAAGCTCTAGTATAATACTTGGACCTCTCGTGCCTATACAATCCGATGGAAGCTCCATACTGAATTTTTATGAGGCTGGTATTTTTCTAACTGGCTTTATCGCAGAGTCGTTATAGAATATGGTTTTTGTACTATCTTTCTTGTACCTTTGATATTAAGAGTAATTCTGCAATATTCTCAATCACGATTTCTATAATCTTGTGGGTGCAATAATTAGACTCCTGATTTACTTCGTTGATGTAGCGCTTTAGTTGCCTATTCCTTCTGCTCAGCCTTTATATAGGATTAATCCATCTTCCGATCTGCGGCTCATGGTATTACTTTATCCCTCCATGGACGCTATGGAATATTCAGGTTACGATATTCTAACAATTCAATCCTTTGTCTATAACCTGGACTCATTCTTTCTTTTCATTTATACCAGAGTCTTCTATGACTGTATGATTGTCAACATATATGTTGCATGTCTTATACTCCAAACTCTTAAGTGCATTCATAATTTAACTAACTCGAGATCATTGATCGATTTTTTTTTTGTTCCATCTCAGCTTTCTTCAAATGTAAGCAATTACTTTCCCTGGTCTTTCTGCCCCTTTTTTCCTGCATACTTAGCTTATCTTAGTGCCCACCCCAATTGGAATTCCATACAACTCATATGATCTTGAATATCACTTCTGATTTTACTTTCTGTTCATTATCCATGGTAGGTGCCATTTTCTTATGGAGTGCATACAAGGTTGTTGTGAGATTGTTGTTATAAGACCATTTCCTCCTTAGGTCACTGAGCTTAGGTTGAAGTCTTATTCCTTACTTTCTCAGCTAGTCTTTCATTGTAGTACTTAGGGAGGACCCTCTGACTCTTGTAAAGTTGTGAGCTTACTACGGACCTTATGATGTCCTTCCTTGCCTATAATTATTCGTAGTTACTTGTTTCCACACCCTTATGCTTGTAGGGTTGCTTTTTAGCTAATATTTTGATTGTCTTCCTAGTGGCACTCTCTTTTATTCCCGTAACATTCGTACGGTACCTTTAACTACCCCAACTCTTATCTGAATATATCTCAAGTACCTCTTGTCTAGCTATAACTAGGCTCTTCCCGAATCAACTTCTAACTAGTCGTCGGCCCATTCTCATATCAATCTTCCATATAATATTTCTTGGGTTATTTTCTTTGTCTTAAATTACCTCTCGCACTAGCCCATTATCCATCAATAACATTTCGGTCAGGAACCCTTACTTCCTCTCCTTGATGCCGTGTTTGCACTGGAATCATAGCATATCTGTAGGATTTGGATAAGTGCCACCTCATTTCTTTTTCATTTGTTTCACATTCTTCCTTTACCATTCCATAATTACTAGAACCACTTAGTTCTAGTTTAATGCCATATCACTCCATATTCCCCCTCTAAGGGAGTACTAACAGATGAAGCCACGAGGATCTACCGATGAATGTTTTACCTCTTCATCTTTGGTGTCGTTTCACAACACCAATAACCCTTACTCTCCTTGCGGTAATCATTCTATACTAAGGATAAAAAATTCTTTACTCGCGATGGTGATACTTAATGCAACTGGCACATGCAATCCTTTAAGCTTAACTTTGCTCATATTGCTTGCTTTAGGTAAGCGTCTTCCTGAATGACCATTCTCTGAATTTCTCATGAATCGTCTTTTGTTGTCCATTCTATTATCACCGGAACGCAAATATGAAATTCTCATGATGCTGACTATTATCAAATCACTCAGTCCCTATTTCATGTTTAATTTATCTTGTTCACCAGCACATACTGATTTCTATTGTTCTGGGGTCTAACTTTTCCTTCCGGTAGTTGCGTTGGAGTCACGAACTTATTTTTTCGAAGTGAGGATATGACTTTGTGGCCTATACTATTTTTTTGTCTCAAGGCCTGTCACCTGTAATTTTTCCCTTCACTTGACTATAGACTATGTAATACTATCATTTTTTTGATCTACCGTTGTCATCCATGTATCACATTTTACTTATAATGCTTCATTAACTCTCTTCTTATATTCCTGCTAACATTTATGTCTATCACTTTATTCTAAAAACTCGAACAAAACATTATTTTGCTTTTAGACCCTCTTGCTCCATCCATTGGATCCTTGCATTGCCTAACATTCTCTTTCTACCAGGGATGGGAGACACACTAAGGTAATATTTATCCCTTTCAGGCTTCAAGTTCTTATCTTTGTAGTACTCATATCTAGCTGTACTGCTTTTGGGTGCACCATCGAGGTGTGTCACAAGGAGATCCATCACCACATTTGCATTATCCTTCGGAAATGTCAACTAACTCTACCAATCCATCGACTATTTTGGGTTACTCTATCCCCAGCAGGATCCTGATAACTCGTCCTTCTCATCAACTATGTTTGTTAGCTCCCATAAGGCATAACTGAGATCGGTGTGGCCGATTGTACATACATCTGTCATTGTTGAGGGTAACTGAAAATGCTTATATCTCCCTTCCTGGATGGTAAATAATGATAACCTTTATTAACTGGGTACCTCACACCCTTCTTCATCTTGCTTCTTTTCTTAAAACTTGAATTTATCTTCTAAATCTCTCATTGTCTTTCACCATAAAGATAAATAAATATTCTTTCCTTAAGGTTCCTTATCAAGAGGCTTACACGTCTTAGTATCCACATGTTCTGGTGGAGACCTTATATTTACTAATCATAATAATGATGCAAAATTGAGTCCCTTTGGCTCAATTCTTCCACATCCATATTCAATCCCTACCAACTGTATTTTTAGATATAAGTATCATTATATTAGGAATATAACAGAATTTAGGAATCTAAATTCATACAAGTGAGCTCTACCACACGATCTAGAGTAAGAAGAAAGAGTGATAGTCCTTAATTCCCTGTAGCCTCCTGCTTATAAGTGTGGTGCACGACACACCCATAAACAAGACTCTACTAGACACGGCTTGTAGACTCCCTACGACAGAACTGGTTTGATACCACTTTTTTCACGACCCAAACCGATGGGCCACGATGGGCACCCGGTACCTTACTCAACCGAGTACTAACATAACATATATTTTCATGTCATACTATCATAGATAACTGAGACGGAAGGCTTCTGTTAGATAAGTAGAATAAAACATGTGATACCAACCTATACATATGACATACAAGTATAAGACTAAAATAACGACTCATATACTATACATAGGCCGACAAGGCCATAAAATCTTTTACGTACACAGCATCTTTCTACAAGCCTCTAATAATACATAAGTTTCATAAAGGATGGGACAGAGTCCCGGCATAACGAACAATACACGTTTAAATCATACTAACCAAACAAGCAACTCTGAAGCAAATGAAGTGCACCAACATCTTCCGATGAGATGATAACCTACTTGGAGGGCTCTCGACTTGTCTATCGGGACCTGCGGGCATGAAACGCAGCATTCCCAGGCAAAAGGGACGTTAGTACGAATTATGGTACTGAGTATGTAAGGCCCATAAATAAGTATATAGTAGACATAAAGGAAATATAGAGTAAATGACTCAACCTGTATGTTTGGATAACTCTGTAATTTATGAAATAGTTATAGTGTCATGCATATGCATATGAATGTCATGTCGTGCATATGTAGATGTTTCATAACATCATCAGGCCTCTATGGGCATCCCATCATATCATCTTGGCCACTGTGGGAAAAATCATCAATGTATACCAGCTGATCACGTGGTGGTGCGTATATAACGCCGTAACCTTTTCCCATATCCCATATAAATATAATATACATATATACGCGTATATAACAACATCTGGTCATGGGTCAATGTACACGTATAAATGCATGAAATGCATGAGAAGTACGTTAATAAGATTTTCTCGGAATGCCATAAAAATCCATATGCCTTTTGGATAAACTTTATCAATGCGTATTTTTCTAAAACCCATGAACATAAGATATAATAATAATCTGCATGGGGAAATCAAGAATATAGACACCCCTAGTATTTATATGCATAGAATCATTTATGAAAATTGTGTATTTTCTCATTTCGTTCGTGTCATATAGATCATGCCAAAAAGAAAGAATGGATAGTCTAAACATACCCAGAGTATCTGTGTGATATTCTTGAGAAGGATTAAACCGTACTCCCTTAGAATCAAAAATCCCGATGCTATTATAATATGGAGTGACTATCATCCTTGGCTTTGTATTCTATATAATTCATTTGTCAAATGAATTTTGGTAATCATTCAAGATAAGAGTCCTTGGCATGTATATGTATAACCCACTTATGAAGTGGGTTCCTTAATTTCATTCAAAATAAGAATTCTTGGATTATATCTGTATAAGCCACTTACGAAGTGGATTCTTGAATTTCATTCAAGATAAGAGTTCTTGGATGGTATTTGTATAAGCCACTTATGAAGTGGAGTCTTGAAATTCATTCAAGATAAGAATTCTTGGCTTGGCATTTTGTGAACCCACTTACCAAATGAATTAGTTATTATTTCAAGTTAAGTGTAGGGGTATCTATTAAGACCTCTCTTTCCATGTGTCATCTTAATGGATTGCCCAAAGTCAAGTTATCTCCAATCTGCCTTTACTTGATGCCATGTGGGGGTCTTTGTCCCCACCTACAATTATCTACAAATCCTTAACTACATGGTCAATGTCCCATTAAATAAATAATTAACCAATTACCCATGTAAGTAAGAATTATCTCAAATTACTTAAAATACTATCCACTTTTATCATGCCTTATACACCTTACTATCATGGCCATGTGGTAACTTGTATATTACTAGTCCATAAATACAAGATATATTCGCTCGGGCCGTATTTTATCCCAAAATGTCAAACTTTGACGAAATTTATTTCCGTTGATTTGCTTACCCTTTCTCCTTCATGAATTTACTCATCACGTGTTTAAAATATCATAATTCTTATACTCTCAAAATAATCCTATTCCCCAACTTATGTTGATTAACTTACGACAAAATTTTAACGTACGAAAATGCGAGATGTAATATCTCATTTTCGAGATTTGATCAATTTATTTATGGTGTACTTTCACGTACGAAAACATGGGGTATAACAAGTACCAGCACCTGTACCTGCAGACACAGGTGCAGGGAGTAATGTGAGTACGCCTACTCAGTAGTAAAGAAAATAAATCATGTCTAAGCAGTAAGAAAAACATATGATCAAATAATCAATTCACAATAAGCACAACCTTTCTTTCCAAATAGTGTATACATTAAATCAACATGCTTTAAAAACCAACTTTAGTAAAACCCTTTGAAAAGTGTGTTTTCCACAAATTCAGAAAAATACCCAAAGAGTTTGATGTAAAATGAAATAAATGGAAAATCATCACTCAGAATCACTCGCTCAGCATACCTCACAATCACTCAGTATCAGCTCCTTGGGCAACCTCACAGTCACTCATGCCTCCCAATCACTCATCATTCGGCGCTCGGCACTCGCACTCAGTAGGTACTAGCGCTCACTGGGGGTGTGTACAGACTCCGGAGGGGCTCCTTCAGCCTAAGCGCTAATATCAGGCCACCTCGTGGCATCTCATATCATCACAATCAGGCCTCGGCCTCACTCAGTAAGAAACTCTCAGTAAGCCACTCGGGCTATGAGTAAAACGGGGTACTCGACCCAAAACATCATTTTATATCTCAGAAATAGTGTAAATAGGCTGAGTTTCGAAAACAATTAAACATAATATGACTGAGTGTAAATCATAAGTCAACACGGTGAGGAAATAGTAGTAAAAGCCCCCAAGGGGTCTAAAAAAGTCGGCGCAATGCCCCAAACATGGCTTACATCCCAAATATAGCAATAGTTTTAAAACACGATTTAACATATGACTTAAAGTAAATACGCAACTCAATAGTTGCCGCGGAAAGGACCAAGTCTAAATCCAAAAAAAAGTGCATGCCACACACTCGTCATCTGGCATGTGCGCCACTCCAAAAATAATGAGAAAATACCTCAAACCGGCCCAAATACTACTCCGCGATGCTCTTGCCTCTCGAATCGGCTCCCGACTGCTCCGAATCTAACCAAACCAGATTAATATCATCAATATACGCTAAAGGAGCAAAGCCTACTCGAAAACTATCAGTTTTAACCAAAATTCCCAAAATTGGCCAAACCCGGCCCTCGGGCCCACGCCTCGGAATTCTTATTCTTTCCTAATCTACACATAAAATGTATCAAAATCCGACCACAATTAATCTCTAAATTCCTTAATTATAAGTCTCAATTTCGCAAGCCCTAAACCCCCCATTTATGTCATTAAATTCCCCTAATTCCAGGCCTAATCCATCAAATAGCAACATAGAATCGAGTTTTTAGTCCAAAAAACTTACCTCCACATAAGTCCCTCGAAATACCTCTTCAATTTGCTCCCAAAAGCCTCAGCCCACATGCAAAATATGATGAAAGTGCCAAAAATTCGCGAAGGCTAGAATTTATACTAACCGCCCAGTGGTTCCGCACCTACGGCCACTTACATGCACCTGCGGACCCACACCTGCGGTCCCAGGTGCGCACCTGCGGAAAACGCTTGGAGGCCCAATCTCTTCACCTGCGATCAAACTTCCGCATCTGCGGCTTTGCAAGTCTGTAAAAACATCGCACCTGCGGAACTCCTCCAACCCACCAAAAACTGCATCTGCGACGAGCCGTCTTCTGCGGGCCCGCACCTGCGGTACCCTATCTGCATGTGTGTTAACACCAGCACCAGCAACACCAGCAGCACCAGCAACATCAGCTGCTATTTTCCAACTTAAAATTCCTCGATGGCTATTCGAAATCAACCCGAGCCCCCTCGGGAACCCAACTAAAAATAAAAAAAGTCCCATAACCTTATTCAAACTTAATCGAGCCTTCGAAACACCCAAAACAATGCTAAAACACCAAGATCACATCGGATTAGAGCTTATGAACTTAGAGATTTCTAAATTTCGCCAATGATGCTGAAACCAACCAAAACATGTCCAAATGACCTGAAAATTTGCACACACGTCCAAAATGACACTATGAACCTGATCCAACCTCAAAAATTCCATTCCGACCCCGATAGCTAATTTTTCACTACCGACCGGAAATCACCAAAAACTCAATTTTGCCAATTCAAGCCTAATTCTACTCCGGACATCAAAATCACATTCCAAACACACTTCTAAGTCCCAAATCACCTAACGAAGCTATTCGAACAATAAAATCTATATTTCGAGGTCGTTTACCAATAAGTCAACTCCTAGTTGACCTTTCCAACTATTTAGCCAAGTTAAGAGACTAAGTGTCTCAGTTCTTACCACGACCACCCCGAACCCGAACCAACTGACCAAACATATCATAATTAGGCTAAACAACACATAATAAAGAAGAAACAGGGGAAACGGGGCTAATCTCACGGAATAACTGGCAGGGTCGTTACATTAGGCCTACTAAGGCTCTATATAGTGTAATGAATATCTTTGTGTAATTCATTCATATTGGTATGTAATGATGTAATAATCCTTGTAAAAACGGATATGGGGTTATTAGTAAAAGTTGGGGAGGGATTGTTATATATCTTTGTTAGGTTCAGGTAGAAATCATGCCTATAGGTTGTTGTGGTGATTATTTATGTGCGTACCATTAGAAATCATGCCCATAGGATCCTGTCTCACAGTTTGAAATCTGAAGTTTCATACTTTGCATTCTAGAAATCCTGTTTATAGGCCATTTATCAGTTCTGCATTAAGAACCCATGTTCTATGTATATTTTCAAATCACAATGTGCATTAGTAAATAATGTATATAGGATCTTATTTGTGTAACTTAATACACTTTCCTGGAAATTTGTTTAAAGTTACTGCTCACATAGATGTCATGCCTATATGAGATATAAAAGTCAATTTAGATATCATGCCTATAGGGTGAAATCAGTTTTCAAATGTAGAAAACATGTCTCTGGGAAACAAATAAATCAGTTTTAACACCTAGAAATCATGCCTATAGGAATTAATTAATTATGTAAATTAGAAATCATGCCTATAAGAATTAATTAATTCTGTAAATTAGAAATCATGCCTATAGGAGTTAACTAATTCTGTAAATTAGAAATCATGTCTATAAGAGTTAACTAATTCTATAAACTAGAAAGCATGTCTATAGGAAATAAACGAATATGTTCTAACACTTAGAAATCATGCCTATAGGAGTTAATAGTTGTAGATACCATGCCTATATGATTCTGTTTTGGTTATCACTTAGGCAAACTTATAAGAATTCTGAGGCTAAAAAGAACTGTGATTTAATACTGCCTGAAATTTGCCCAGATTCAGAGTTTTTTAACAAAATCAGTAGGCAAACTGATAGGTACCACTGCTCGCTTTAATAAAGCTGTTATATATTCTGTTTATGCTAATCTAGATATCCTGCCTATAGGATCTTAAAAGATTGTTTGTTTGAATAGCGTGCATTTGTTTTGTTTACTTGTGGAGGTTAACATGAGCCCCTTATTTGCTCTTTATGTGACAACCTTACTTGACTTTTGGTTGTCGCTTACTTTTCTCATTTTAAGCAACATAGGTGAGTCTAGAACCACCTTAAATAGAGGTCCTAAATACCTCTAGGGCCATAGCCAAGGGACGGATAATGCACTCATAAGGCACGAGTTAGAAGCTACTAAAACGTTTAAGTAACAACTGAAAGATAGTAATCGGGTAGTAAAGGAGATAATGACATGTGCGCTAATACTATGTGTAGCACCCCAACTTGGGGAAAGTTACCAAGTATTGCATGGAAATGATCCTATAGGCTAAAGAACTTACGACCCCTTTAATTCTTGTTTTAAATAATAGTTGTCTAAATTGCTGTATTTTTCTTTAAAGACTAATTCGCTTAATTAAGTTCGGCTTGTACCCACCATTGTGGACCTCGAGGGGTGCCTAACACCTTCCCCTCAAGGTAATTTTGAGCCCTTACCCGATCTCTGGTGATGCAAACTAGTTTCATGAATTAATTTCTCTAGGTGCCCTAATGCACCTTAACCCGTTAGGCGGCGACTCTTAAAATCCCATATCCCATACAAAAAGGAAGGGAGTTGTCTAAAAAATGTCGAAACCTCGGACTCTGCGAGGAAAAAGAGGGACGCGACATGCGGTCCGCAAAGTGACCGTAGAAATAGCCTCCAGGAAGTTGAATTTCCTGACCGTGTACGCGACCACTATGTGGTCCATACCTGTTCTGCGGTCGCATAATGCACAGCAAAACTCCACCCTACAAAAGTTCAAGGCATATATGTGATTGGTATGCAGGCCGCAAAGCAATTATGCGATCGCATAATTGGGCCGCATAACTGGCCTCAAATTTGGCAAGTTTCCTTCTTCATTCTGTGGCCATTATGTCGTCCGCAGAGTGATTATGCATCTGCATACTAGGCCACAGAAACGTGCAATTCTCAGAAACATTTTCATCTAAGTCCGAAGGTTACTGCTCAATCCAAAAAGTCTGAATCGTGGCGAGCTTAATAATGCAGGAATCTAACTCGGCACCACGAAATCCCAATTTTTGGATAAGAATTTTGCAGGTCCTTACACCTCCCCTGCTCTGTGAAGTGTTTGGTGCAGCTGAACTGAGACGGCCTGAGCCAAAGCCTCCCCAAGTCCAGGAATCACAATGGACACTGCAGGTGCCGAAGCTGGTCCCATCGGCTGAACGACTTCTTGTACTTGCTGCTGAGTTGGAGAAAGTGGTGGCTAAACAGGTGCTGCTCTGGCTATAGTACGAGCCACACCTTGGCTTCTAGCGTTGCCCCGTCCACTCATGGCCCTATCTAGTGGTACTGGTGCCGCCCGCCTAATTCGATCGCACGTGTCTTCACCATCTGTGAAAGAATAGAAAGAGTCAAGATCAAGTTTTGGAAATATCAAATTTGCATGACAAGAATATAAGAAAGTGAAGTTTCTTAAATTTTCAATAGCCTCTCGAAGATAAATACAGACGTATATGTACCTATTTGCAAGACTCTACTAAACTTGCTCACGACTCGTAATACCTATGAACCTGGGGCTTTGATACCAATTTGTCACGACCCCAAATCCCAACTCGTCATGATGAAGCCTAACGAACCATCTAGGAAAGACAAAACATAACAATAAATAACTAGAACAATGGAATTTATAGAATGTAGCATAAGTCTGAAATCTGACAATAGAAAAATACTACAAACACAAGGTAAATTTCGAAGAACTGGTAAATATAGAGTCATGAGCTCTACATCAGAATAAAAGTCTGAAAAATAAATAACAATATTATATGAACTAATATAACAGTACATAAGAAAAGACAAGTCAAAACTGCAGCTAAGATTGCAGCTCTACCTCACCACTCGAAGCTTAGTCCAATAAGCAAATCTAATGCTGATAACTAGTGCCCACACATGTATCTACACAGTTAAGTGCAACATGTAGTATGAGTACAACCGACCAATATACTCAATAAGTATCGTAACTAACCCCGGCGAGGTAAAAGAAGAAAAAATTATAAATGATACCTGCTATAACCTGTACAATTTCATAAATCCAACAAGTACATAATAGTAATGTGATCATGTATAAGGTACTGACAGGACTATCTCTATATGTGTGTACAATTAATCTAAATCTTTGTTCAATTATTGGTACATTATATAAGATGAAATGCAAATAAATCAGATAATAAACCATGGAAATTGCAAGTAAAGATGAAATACAATTCCAAACAACACTCGCCAGACTTTCCTCAACATTTCAATATTTGTACCAATCCACTAATCAATTTTCCTCAATAACTGTGTGTATGCCATCAAGAGAGAAACATGAGAGGGTGACCCTAGGCACGCTGCACGGACAACTCGTGTGCTAATAGAGTCAAGCGCACGGACAACCCACGCGCTATACGGACAACTCACTTGCTAATAATATCAATCACTGGATCGGTACTTAAAACTCACGTGCCAATAATCACAATCTGCCTGGCTTTGTCATAGGATACCAGTCCAACTCATAACAGAGAAAGCAAATATATGGGAATAAATATACATGTTCAATTGTTATCAAGTTTCATACTCCTTGACTGGTATAAGTAACATGATATAGTGTAAGCATGTGCAATGTGTGCTATCACAGCTAGAACAGGAAACATTCACCGAGAAGTAAAATTTTATCAGGTTCAATCGGAATAATAACCTCAAAGAAATATCTATTAGGGTACATATAGCTCACATAGGGGTACAAATAGAAGAAAATCTCAACTTGAAGCTTAACAATCATTTCAAGGAATATCTTAGTTTACGCACTACACGTGGAAATAGTACCATGATACATGCAGATGGGCTCAACCCCACCCATATGCGCCACTCATAGCACGTAACTATCATAATAATTCAGGAAAATAGATCCTCAACAAAGTATAGGTAAGATACTTACCTCAACCAATCCAAATCACTACTCTAACAAGCCCTCCCTACGCGTATCAAACTCCGGACAATCCAAATCTAGCCAAAGTAATGCAATACCATCAATAAAAGCCATATGAAATGGTTCCAAAAGATAAAGCTAATATCTTTAACTTAAATCGAAAAGTCAATCCATAGCTTGTACCTCGATACCCGACAAAATTCAGAAATTCAAAACACCAATTAAATTTCGAGCTCAACCATTCCAAAATCATCTAATTCTGACCACAAATCGACCCTCAAATCCTTAAATTTCACTCTTCAATAACATAGTCCAAAAATCCCTAAATTCTAACATAGATTCATAAAAATTTGGTGTAATAATCAATGAATATTAAAATTTATGGACAAAAGTGATTAATAGCCACTTACCTCTTCAATCTAAGTGTAAAACTCTCCAAACATCGCCCTAGTCCGAAAATCGAAATAACAACGAGGGAAAAATCTCAAATCCCCATTTTTATGAAGCTGCCTACCGCTTCGACGGCCCAAAAGTCCACTTTTACAGAGCCGCTTCTATGGTCAAAATGCGCATCTGCGCAACCCCTTAATTCCTGACCATCTGCTTCTGTGGTCGGGCTCGTGCATCTGCAGATCCGCACCTGAGAATAATATTTTGCACATGCGGTCCTTCCGCTTCTGTGCTTCCCTTCATCGCAGTAGTGACTTTGCTTCTGTAGAAATCTGTTCGCATCTACACTCCCCCTACTTCCATCCTTCCTCCGCATATGCACTCAACCTGCCGCTTCTACAGCCTTGCACCTGCATAAAACCACTGCATGTGCAATTGCATCAGATGACAGATATTCCAGGAAACTCTCTAAGTGCTACCATGATCCTCCAACCATATGAATAGCACTCAAGGCCTGCGGGACCCCGACAAAACATACCAACAAGCCATAAAATACAATACAAACTTGCTAGAAACCTCAATCATATCCAACAATTCCAAAACTACAAATCGCACATTGATTCAAGCCTAATGAATATAATGAACTACCAACTTCTATAACTAATATCGAATCAGATCAAACCAACCCCGATTGACCATAAATTTTCACACACGTCATAAATGATACAACAGACATATTCCAACTTCCGGAACAATAAATTAAGCTTGATATAAACAAATTCAACTCTCGATCAAATCTCTTAACCTTACAAAGCTTCAACTTGCCAACTTTCGCCAAAATACACCAAATAAACCTAGGGACTCCATATCCATATCCAGAATCATCATACGAAGCTATTAGAGCCATTAAAACTCCAGTCTTCAGTCATTTACACAAAAGTCGAATTGCGGTCAACTCTTCCAACTTATGCTTCAAAACATGGGACTAAGTGTATCAATTCTCTCCGAAACATCACCAGAACCAAAGCAACCATCACTGCAAGTCACATAACCATAAATGAACATAAAATAAGCAATAAATACATAAACGGGGCTACAATACACAAAACGACCGGCTGGATTGCCACAGTAAGAGGGAAACCCCTAGGATTTGACTTATTAGATATGTATTTAAGGTATTGGGTTTGGTGTATAATACGTGGTGGAGAGGTAAATGCAGTTATCGAGTTTATATCGTGATCAAAGTAGAATGAAAATATTCTATGCCTTGTTTTTACTCTATGCTCATATGATTCATAATTTATTTAACTTATGTGACTATATTTTCTTTCTTATTCATGCAAGAAATCATGTCTAGGCTTATGATTATTTGTGAAGGCATGGGAACGTATCTTGATTTGTTGAGTTGCTTAATTTATCCATAGTCACATAGAGATTCCCTGAGCAGATATCCGTATGATATTTATTAAGTCCTTATTCATCTTTTATCTGTAATTCTTGAGCATATACATACATTTTGAATAATGGATACTTGATTTAGAGTAAGGATTTCGGCACGAAGGGTAAGCGTGCGAATGAGATAAAGTTATGGAAAACATGACATGATGATCAGATAATGATTGAACAGTGATGCTATTATGCTCCTCTTTGCGCTCGAATTCGGATCCATCCTTCCGGAGTCAGGTAATTAGCCATGTTACCTTGGAGTCCATGAGAGTGGTCGATGTGTGCATTTTTTACCTAGTCGATACATGAACTTCGTATTGGGTTATACTAATAAATGAATTTTATATAGGGCTCCATGGATCTTGTACCGGTTGATCATGCATTCCTACAATTGACTCATTTAGAAGTATTCTTTTAGCTATTAATTATTACTTGACATCTGTATATGCTAGTTGGGAGTCCTAGCTTCGTTAATTGAACATGCTATCTTTTATTTCTATATCTTAACATCGTTATGGTTATTTTTGTTCTAGAAAAGCATGCTCAATACCTTTCAACTGTTGATATATGGAATTCTTGTTATTCGCGACATTATCTATTGTTTGAGTTCTTAATTTGTTACTATATCAGTGTGGTAAGTATTCAAAAGCATCTATTCTTGCCACTACTTCTTCGAATTTGACTTAATAGTTACTGGGTACCGATGTGGTATACTCATACTCGCTTCTACACATCTTTCTGTGCAGATACTCGGCAGGTCCTAACAGAACTTCCTGATTAAGGTTCGGAGACCGCACAGAGACTTAGGGTGAGCTGCACTTCAAGGATCTACTTTGTAGTTCCCGAGTGCTTGTTCTTTATTTGTTTCCTATCGACTTGTATTTCAAACAGCTTTTTGTGTATACATACTTGTTCTTTTTTCTGTAATTTGCTCATGTACTAGTGCCCACCTAGTCTTGGGTGTTGTACTCTATTGGCCATATTTAGGCTATGCTTTGATTGTATATGATATTTTTGAAATCATTTCTATTTTTAACCTCATTTGTTGGATTATGAGTTGGCTTGCTTAGCAAGTTCGGCTAGGTACCATCACGGCCTTAAGGTGAGAATTTGGGTCGTGACAAAAACATGAGTTTCATACGATAAGCTTTATTTAATGTATGACGACTTGATATTTCTCATTCATGTAAGAAATCATAACTAGGATTTTGATAAATTATTTGGATGTGACATGCTATTTGTACGATGGTTTATATGTTATAGTTGCATTCATACATTATGTACATGCATACATTGCTACATGTTTGTGCCATATATATTTTTCGTTCATACATATGAGTATATTTCTACATATGTTTCTTTGATATGGATGGAGGTTGGAATAATGGGATATTCTATACGATTGATATTCTTACTACACGATGGTATATTTTATGCGGTTATTATGGTTATGCCACGATAGTTTATTCGGTGTGTCTTGATGACTAATTCCTGATATTGATTATTGATTATGAAGCTATGATGTTAGGGCATATGGATGTTGATATATTCCTTCAGAGTCACGTAATTAGCTATGTTATATTGGACCGTTAGTGTGTCATTTGATATGGAGGAGTACCGGGGCATGAGGAGTGCTGGTATTTGTAAAATTTGACTCTTTATCATGCATAAATATTCTATAGGCATGTGAATATATTCATGAATTTATTTACATATGCATATTTATGTATTTTACATATGCATGAGACTTGTTAGATGGTTGTTAGATACTTGGAGAGTGCCGTGGCACAGAAATTTCCTGTTGATGTACAATTTGAGTCATTATCATGCATAGACATTCTAGACTCATATAGAAACATTCGAATAAATATTTCTTGATACATATGTCCTTTATATAAAATTCGATGTGTTGATATATGCTTTTGATCATGTTATTGGAGACTACATTCTTTTCATCTTCTACTTCAATTGTGAAACGTATTATTCATACGCGTTGCCCCTCGGTTGTTTCTCTGCTTATGTATATGCTTATGAACTACATGGATTACAAAATGAGTATTTTTTGACTAAACTTCGTCATTACTTTGTTGAAATTAAGATGTTGCGAAGTTTTAGGGTGAGCATAAAAACATATCATCGTTCCAATCGTTGGATGTCATTTATTTAAATTTTTTTTTATGTATATTCAAACAAATAATGCATTTTATTTTTATCAGCATTCTATTTCGATTTTTAGTTCCTCATGACTTGTGACAGCAGTCCACATTTATAATAAATTTTGTATTTTTTATTCTTATTTATATGATATCATCTATTGTGGTTTCCTTATGTTGGATTGTTCACCTAGTGGGTTTGGTTAGGCTCCATTACAACCTTGTGGGATTAGGGTCTTGACAAAATCACACCAGTCTGAACTTTCTAGCTCCCAAAATAATAAAATAAAGTTCAAGTACGAAGTGGTGTTTTGTAACAAAAAGTTGAAAACTGCTATTCTGAGGGTCCTTGGATGGTTTTGAGATGCGAGACCCTAAGACGACCCGTTGCGATGGATCTCGTGAGGCAAGACCCTGAGACGAGTCCCCTACAACCTGATGCATTATTTTTCACTCAAAACCATCTTTGAATGTCCTGAATCTTACCCCAAGTCCCTCGTGATCACATACATTCATCTTGACTAGTTCAAATACCCTATATGGACTAATTCAATGACTCAAAACTAACACAAAAATATCACAACTAGGAATCCATATCCAAACTAAACTCATGAACTCCTTAAGTTCTTCAATTTCCAACTTTTACAATATGATCTAAATCCCACCCAAGCCCCTCGGATACTAAACCGAACTTATGTACTTGACCAAAATCATCTTATGAACCTGTAGTATCCTTCAAATCATGAACTCGAGCTCGTTTATCCAAAATATTGACTTTGGTCAACTATCTTAACTTAAGGCTTCAAGTTAGCAACCAACTGTTCCAAAATACTCCATGACCTGTTAGGACCTGAAAGATCCATACCTACAAGTCATAAATCACCAAATGAACTTATAAAAAGTCTTAAATTAAGAAAAGAGATTCTAGAACTCAAAACAATCGATTGAATTGTAGAATTTGCCTCAAAAATTGTCTATCTCCAGAGCTATTTCGGGCTCGATAAGTATAACGACCCTAATCTCCCTCCATATGATGTCGTGATGGCACCTAGTCTCTTAGACTAGGCAAGCCTAAAACACATGAAGAAATAATAGAAATAATAAAAGAACTTCAATCTAAACCAACAAGCTATCATAAAATAACTTCACAACACATCTGACTATACTCCCAAAATTGGGTGACACCGGGTCATAAGCTCTACATGAGTAAACATCCTAAATATATCAATATCTATAAAAAGAGTATGTAGTAGAAACTAAGACAGAGGGTTACTCTGATGCTTGCGAACGCCGACAGTTATACCCTGAAGTCTCCAATCCAAAGCCAACTCCACAGATGCCTAGCCTGGTATGGAGAACTTGGATCTGCACAAAAAGATGTGAAGAAGCATGGTGTGAGTACACCACAATAGTACCTAGTAGGTATCAAGCCTAACCTCGGTAGAGTAGTGACGAGGTCAGGTCACCACACCTATTGAAATAAATAACGAAGTTGAACAAGTGTGGTACAACACAATACTAGAAATAAAAAAAAATGAAACAATAGAGAAATACAACAAGATAAACTACGCTGAAATTAAGGCAATCAAGGCATCAAGGGTAATTACCCTAAAAACAGATAACAATTGAAGTTATATGTGATTTTAAGGATATGTGGATTAATCAAATACAAGTAATTAATGTTGTTAGATTAAGAAAATAAAAGGCGTAATAAATGGCCAAACAAATTATAAGGGTGATTCATGTCATGATATCCAGTTAGGGACGGAAATTGCGGCCCCTTGTTAGTCATGTGGAGTTATTTGTTAACGCTCTCCGAAGTCTCAATCCCCAAATCGGACCCAGAGGATATGGACTCAATATCCCCGAGGGAAAGTATTTTTCTCGAGCCTGATACGAGGGGCTCCTTGTTCTGATTTAGATCCATTACGATCACATTCCTACTCTGTTTGTCTCACTTGGAAGTTGAGTTATGTAGTGGACTCAGTTTTACCCGTATTTATATAGTCCCCTCGTTTCTCAGAGAGTAGGTTTGCCGAAATGATGGGAAATGACAAATGACTCCAATTCCTTCCTTCATACATTATGAGGGGGGAGCCAAAACATCCCATCAATCGCATCATTCTGACTTTCGACATGTGTCACACACATGTAGGATACCCGCGAATGCGAAGCATTAGCTGTTTCCCTATAAAACCCCCTTATTTTATACTTTTTCTACTTTTCGATCAAACCTATATCTTCAAGATTTCCAACCATTATCAAAACCTACTTCAAATCATCATATCATCATCCATGTTCTTCAATGTTCATAGAAATCTCGAGGTTTCTACCCAAAATTTCTTCAAATCTTCTTACTTTGTTCTTCTTCTTCAAAACCCATTTTTCCGAAACATTTCGTTCTTTTCTCAAATTTTCAAACACTCCCTCAAATGGAAGTGGACAATATATCGAGAACCATTCATCAAGAAGTTGCCTCTTTATCTTCTCAATCGATTGCTAGTACTGATGTGGTCGCCCCTAAGGTGGTTGCCCCAAAAACAGCCTCCATTGTTGTGGCTGCCAACGAACCGGCCGCGAGACTTGTTTGTCACCATTAATTCTTTGGGTCTGCTCAATTGTAGATGACTTTAAAATCGATAAGCCTTCGGGAATACAGGACTAGGGAAAGGAGTCTCGAGATACATATGTTCTGTGACTGAAGACATTTTTCTCATACTCCATAAGGACTACAATTGGGAAGGAAAAAGAGTAGTGGTCCCTGGGCCCGAGGACGCCACTACTACCCATGTGGAGGGGTACTTAAGTATTTTCACTTATCCATTCACATTGGGCCTGATGTATCCAATCATTATAGAGGATCATGACCCTCCTCGGTTAATTCGTGAACAAGACCGAGTCTCATCGGTTCATGATCGACCACATACTTTGATTATACAGTCCCCTGACGTTTCGAGGGGGACTGATCAAGCTTACACACCAGGTCAGCAAGTCCCCCTTCTCCAGTATCGATAAAGACCGAGACTGGGGCTGGCAGGGATGCTTTGTCTGAATGAAGACCAAGGATTTGGTACCCCCGTAATATATGTTATTCCCTGAGAAATGGAATGTGTCTCATAAGTGCAACTCCTTCAAATATTCTTCTTCTTCCATTTCTATCCTCTCATTCATGTTTGTGGCTTCGATTAGTTTGCCGAGATTGAGGAGGACAAACGACCTGAGGTCAAGGCCAAGTGATTAGCCTAACCCGAAGTTGAGAAGGGCTACGAGGGTTTCGAACACTCCAAAGGCCCCGATGATTTGGGTGAGGACTTCGGCTCTGTTGAAGATAAGGAGTGAATTCCTTCGCATTTTTTAGTTTTTGTGTATGTACTTTTTGTTTATTTTGAGGACGTTTAAAAGTCTATTATTTTCAGCATCTTTTTACAATTGATTACTTTACTAATGCCTTAGAACATAATCAAACGTAGTGATGACATTTTTCGAAGGTACGAACAAGACATGTCCTCGACGCAATTTTTACTCGACCTTATTGGAGCTCGGAGTGACCATAAGTTTTTCCCAAGATGCTTGTTTAAATGTTTCTAGACTATATCTTTGTTGAGGGTAACCTTTGAACCAGTTTGGAATTTTGTTGAAGGCCTTATGTTTTTATTATGGGGTTCGGACGTCTCTGAGTCATTTTTAGGGTGGTCGTAGCCTTCTAGAGTCTAATAAGTTTTTTCCCTCCGAGTTTTGATAAATCGAACCGCTTGGACGGTAGTCCTCGAGTGGGGGTAGCCTTTTGGGCTTGGATAAGGGTGGCCCTTGGGCTCGATAGTTCCCAAGTAGGAATAGCCCTTAGTCATGATACTTTTAAGAGGCAAAAAAAGTTTGTCAGCACGGTAGAAACTTTCTTTCATTTCTGTACGTGACATACAAGATTGTGAGCGTGAAAAATCTTGTATTAAGGCTGAGGTGGCCTATGCGGGCACGATTCACTTGATCGTTTGGCCCTTACTATAGATCCTAACCACCTAGAGTAGACTATTCGAGAACAAAGTTTCCTTCCCTGCTAAAAATCATGATCAGAGGGTGATGGTCCCCAATATTCGAGGCTGATCTTTGAGAGGGTTCAGATATTGTTGATGTGACCATTGACTTCAATTTAAAATCAGTCTTTGATTCTAAGTTAGCATGGTCTATTGTTGATTCATTAAAAGCCACTATGAAAAACCCATCTGTGACAAAATCGGTTCAAGAGAAAAGGAATGCAATGCGTGCTTTCAAACCTAACGGCTACATTCTCCTTTGGTTGTTGCGTGGAATTTTTTGTCCAATATGTAATATTAAAAGAAAAGTGAATGAGGTCGTACCTTAGCAGTAGTATCATTTTAAGTGGGTCACATTCCATTTGTTCAGTAGTTGTGTGTCATTTTCTACTTCGAGGTTATACGAACCTTTACTAGTAATATTGATTACTCAATATGGTCCTTCCCAATTCGGCCCCATCTTCCCTTCATTCGAGTTTCGGGTGTTCAGTGTTACTCTTCTTAACACCAAGTCCCCAATATTATAGTATCAGAAGTTGATGTTCGATTATAATTTCCTTCTATCCACTGCTTTTGGGCGTCCTTGTGCCTCTCATCCAGTAGTTCAAGGCTTGCACTCATGGCTTCACCATATAATTCTTTGGTTGCACATCTTATTCTCCCACCTCACCCAATATTAATGCTTTGGCGCCGTAGACCAACGAAAATGGTTTGGCCCAGGTACTGGATTTTGAGGTTTTGTGTTATACCCACAAGACTTCGGGCAGAGTTTTCTTCCACTTTCCTTTGGCATGGGTAAACCTTTTCTTAAATTTTTGAAGGATTTTTTTGTTCCTCAACTTTTCTTGTCCGTTCCCACAAGGGTAATATGGTGTTGACAAGATCTTTTTGATCTCACGGTCCTTGAAAAAATTTGGTCACTTTGGTGCCGACGAATTGTTTACTATTCTCACATACTATCTCGGTCAGTATACTGAACCGTCATATTATGTGGTCTCAAATGATGTTGATGACTTCTATTTCCCGGACCTTCTCGAACGCTTGAGCTTCGACCCATTTAGAGAAATAGTTTATCATGAATAGTATAAATTGAGCCTAACCGGGTGCCCATGGTAGGGGACTGACGGTGTCCATTCCCTATTTTATGAATGGCCAAGGCAACATGATCGAATGTAGTAACTCCCCGGGTTGATGGATTATTGTTGCGTTATTATTGTTGCATGCCTCTGACAGCTGTCACATTTTTTCACAAAGTCCTTTGCATATTTTTCCATGTTGATCCAGTAATAGCCGGCTCTGATTACCTTACAAACTAGTGATTCTGCCGCCGAATGGTTTCCGCATGTGCCTTCGTGAACTACCCTCAAAATATATTCGTTGTCTCCTGGCACCAAGCATATGGAGAGTGGGACATCAAACATCCTTCTGAACGTAGTGTCTTCGGAAAAGCCTAACCTGGTGGCCTTCCTGCGCAAAGCTCTCGATTATTTGGAATCTGAAGGCAACTTCCCAATCTTCAAGTAGTCTATATACTTAATTCTCTAGTCCCAAGTTAAACTTGTTGAGTTTATCTCGGCACGACCTTGATGTGGCGTAGAATTGTGGCACTTTTGATACTAAATTACATAGACTTTAGATCGTCTTTTAAAGCATTTGAAGTTATTTCTTATGTAGTTTTGGTGTTTTGCAGCATACCAGACTTGATGAACCAAGAACACAGAAAAGATGACAAAAACCCATAGAAGGGAAAAAATGTGGCACATTTGCGATCGCTAAAGTGATGTTCGGGCCGCAGACCAACCGCAGGGTGAAACAGATGTTTCCAGTTCTGAGAGTGAATTGTGCGGTCTATTGTGCGGTTGTATAACGCTTGTGCGGACTGCATAATGACCGCAGAAGTGCAGAAAGAGTTTATGCGAGAATAATTTTGCGGCATCAAATGTGATCGCGAATAAATGTGCAGACTGCATAGCAGAAGTGCGATAAACAACTGGACACTCAATTATGCGATGGAATTGCAGTTATGCGGTCACAAAAGTGTTCTTCGACCCATTCTGCGGTTGCAAATGTGATATGCAGCAGTATTATTTCATATTTTGACCCCGGCTTTTAGCCCATTATAAATAGAATAACTAGGGATTTTGTGGGACATCTTGTCTGAAAAAAGAAGCTACACTTACATAATTGAAAACTCCATTATTTTGGAAGCTTTTAAAGATAGAATCTTGTCATCATTGTAAGATTTATGACTTTATTTATTGCTTTGTTCTTGGATTCTAGCATGAGTAGCTAGTTTTAAATACCAAGGTTGTGGACCCTAAATGGGTGTAATGCTAATGGATGTTTTACCATTGAATATATATATATATATATATATATATATAATGGTTTTTTGATATCTATTCATTTCTCACTCTTCATTTATTGTTGATTGTTGCACACATTGACTAATGCCATTTTACTCTATCTTTACTTGGAAAAGTAGGTTAGGTTTTGGTAGAATTGAATAGAAAAATCTCAAGGCTATAAACCTTGTTTAATAGAATCGCTCAGGAATAAGTGGATTTTATTTGGAAAATATTGGTTGTTTTCAACTGTAACTCTTTTATATTTGGTAAAATCATAAAGAGAAAATACTACCTAATTATTTGGAAACATTGGGAAGCCATTAGGAACCATTTGCATATCAAAGGACCTTCCATTAGAAATATATCATACTAACACCGATAGAATTACATTCAATTGATGGGGACACAACCTTGGTTTTATTAATTAAATTAATTACAATCTCATAACAAAATAGGTTTCTTGATAATTCACAATTACAACACTCTCTTTTGAGCTAACGGAGTAGGATTACGACTTAACACAAATTTTACACTATTCAATTAACCTGTTCACACATATTCCCTGTGGGATTCGACCCCAACCTAGTTGGGTTATTATATTTAACATCGACCGCCTTACACCATTTATTTAGGTGTAATTTGAGCGTATGAAATTTTGGCACCGTTGCCAGCGAATACGGTTTTGAAATTACTAAATAGTGTGTGCTCTACTTTACGTTTTCTTCTATGCCATCACACTATGCTTGCTTTTCTTTGCGTCATTAGGTAAACAAGGGCGAGCCGGAAGAAGAGAATATTTTTGTGGATATAGATGAGTATATTGAGGATACAAATGACATTGTCCCTCCAAGAGTTGATGCTTCCACCTTCAAAGTTGATAGGGTCTAATCCCAATGCTCAAGGTAGAGGGGTTTTTCCGAAATCCCGCAGATGATGGTCCGACACAACATTGTAGAAATCATGTCTCAGATCATGCCCTAAGGTTAAGGGTGTTCAAGTACTCTCTAGCTAGAGATGCAAGACAATGGATCCAAAATCTACCTCCTAATTCCATCCATACATGGCCTGAACTTGTCTGAGCTTTCCTAGCAAAATGGTTTCCGCAAAGCAAGAAGTCCGAGCTCAAGGATAAATTTTCTTCTTCAAGCAATTACCGGGAGAGCATCTATATGAAGCATGGGATATATTCAAGTTATACTTGATAAGGTTGCCGAATCATGGTTTTCCAGATAGTATTTTGTTGGAGAAGTTTTACATGGGCTTGGATCCTATGAACCAATCCATCGCGAAAAATGCAGCGGATGGATCCTTTATGGATAAAACATTTGCAAGAGTCACACAAATCATTACCAAGATGGCTGAACATAACCAAGCTTGGCACTCAGAAGACACCACGGGTGGAATTGAATATGGTACTCCTTCCTTGACCAACATGATTAAGGAGAACCAAGAAACAGATCAAGTTATTGCCGGCCTTACAAGCAACATCAATATCTTGACAAAGATGTCCATAGAAAGCCTACCAAAAAAGGTGAATTGTGGAAGATGTGAAACCCATGTCAAATGAGGATTATGAAGAATAAAATTATGTCACCAACTCTCAAGGAGGATATCAAAGACAACCTACCAAGGTTCAAGGCAACGAAATGAATGGAGGTCTAACCCACAAGGGCAAGGCAACCAACAATGGTGAAACGACAAAGGTGGTTCAAATCAAGGAAATTGGAGCAACCAGAAAAATAAATTTTTAAATTGAATTTCAACCCCCTATTTTCTACCAAAGGGGAAATATTCTAACTCCCCGCATTGGAAGGAAATTTTTTCAAGTGAGTCCAACTTAGATAACATGCTTGAACGCATATTTAAAAATCAAGAAAGATCCGGCACATCAATGAAGATTGTGATTGAGCTTGTGGGTTCTCACACTGCATCCATACAAAAGTTAGAAATGCAAATGAGAGATCTATCAAGAGAGAAAAATCCGAAGAAAAAAGACACAATAGGAACCCAAAAGGTAGTGGGAGTGGTCTGACTTCTCATTTTATGGCAATCACAACTTGAAGTGGAAAACTACTTCAACGAGAGAATGAATAAGTGGTTGAAGTGGAAGATTCTGAACAAAAAGTTGAGGCACAAGTTGAGGTGCCAATTGTTGTTGAAGCTGAAAGACTCCCAAAGGAGGTGAAAATTCAAGAAGTGAACTGTGAAGAGGTTAAGGAAAAGGTAAAAGGAACACCAAAAACTCTAGAACCAATTCTTAAACCTCCTCCTCCTTTTCCTCAATGACTTGCTAGGAAGGATGATAATAGAAAACTCGAGAAATTCTATGACATTCTCAAGAAATTTTAGTTGAACATTCCATATGTGGAAGCATTTCAAGAGATGTCGGGTTTTGGTAAGTACTTGAAGGGCTTGATCACTAAAAACAAAACCACCAAGAGTGAAATGGTGAATGAGAGCCACTGGGTTAGTTGCATCATCGCAAAACCATCATCCAAAAGAAAGAGAACCCGAGAGATTTCACCATTCCATGCACTATTGGGTTGCGCAATTTTGCACGAGCCCTTTGTGATAATGGGGCTAGCATAAACTTAATGCCTCTTTCTATTTACAGTAAGCGGGATTAGTTATGCCTAGGTCTACAAGTATGAGGTTGCAAGTGGTTGACCCTTTAATAAAGAGACCGGTGGGAATTGTTGATGACATACTTGTGAAAGTGGGTAAGTTCCTCCTCCCTACTAATTTTATTGTCCTCGGTTGTTATATTTATAAAGAAATCCCTATCATTTTGGGGAGATCATTCCTTTTTACCGGAAGAGAACTCATGGATTAGGAACGAAATGAGAGCAAGTTTGGAGTTAATGACGATGAGGTCACCTTTCAAGCGAGTAAGGGAATGAAATTTCCACATGTATATGAAAGTGTCTCGGTCATTGATATTTTTGATGAGGTAGAGGATGCAGTCAAGGTAAATATGGAAGAAGAATGCCTTGGTGAGACATTGGCAGATATTTTGGTAATTTTGATGGTGATGACATGGAAGGATACATGGAATCGGTAAATGCATTGGAAGGGATTGGGTCCTACACTTATTCACCAAAAAAAATTTCTAATCACTTAGAGAATAGAGTCACTCCTCCCGCTAAGAGTTCAATTATCGAGTCGTCACTACTTGAGCTCAAGCCATTTCCACCTCACTTAAGGTATAAATTTCCTGGCTCTAATGAAATCTACCTGTAATCATTTATTCTTTGTGGAATGATGTTCAGGTTGAACATTTATTGAATACCTTGAGGGAGCACACATCGACACAAACAAAATTTCCAATCAAGGCATAGAGGTTGATTAGGCAAAGATCGAGATCATTTCCAAGCTTCCTCCTCCCACTTCGGTAAAAGGCGTTTGGAGATTTTTGGGAATGCGGGATTTTTATAGGAGTTTTATCAAAGAATTCTTAAAAATTGCAACTTCCATGTGCAAGCTCCTTGAAAAAGATACAAAGTTTGATTTCGATGAGAAGTGCCGCAAAGCTTTTGAGGAATTGAAAACGAGGCTCACCATGTCACTTATTATTGTCACACCTGATAGGTCTCGCCCATTTGAACTCATGTCTAGCGCCAGTGGAGCGGCTATTGGGGCGGTACTTGGTCAACAACATAACAAGATTCTTCATCCTGTCTACTATGCGACCAAGACACTCAATGGTGCACAAATGAATTACATTGTGACGGAGCAAGAATTGCTTGCTATTATTTGTGCTTTTGAAAAATTTTGGGCCTATTTGTTGGGTTTCAAAGTGATAGTATACACCGATCATGCTGCTCTCCACTACCTTATAGTGAAGAAGGATGCTAAACCAAGATTGATTAGGTGAGTTCTTTTGTTACAAGAGTTTGAATTTGAAGTTAAAGATCGGAAAGGAACAAAGAATTAAGTTGCGGATCACTTATATAAGCTTGAAGAGGCAGGGACACCAAAAGAAGATCTTGAAATTAATGATTCCTTCCTAGATGAACACATATTGGCATTGTCTAGCACCTTCACTCCTTGGTATTCCGACATCGCTAACTTCTTGGTTAGTGACCTTATCCCCGACAGATTGGAAGCTTATCAAAAGAAAAAGTTCTTGCGGAAGTGTAGGCAATACTATTGGGAGGAACCCTTTCTGTTCCAGATTTAAGCCGACAACATCATTCAATGTTGTGTTCTGGAAGATGAGGTAATGCAAATTCTCAAAGCATGTCATGACTCCCTAATTAGGGGCCACCATGGTGGAAATAGTATTACCGAATAGGTGCTTGAATGTGGCTATTACTTTCCATTGATCTACCAAGACGCAACCAATTGGTCAAGGCATGTGATCAATATCAAAGACAATAGTCAATTTCTAGAATACATGAGATGCCTATGAACTTTGTGATGGAGGTTGAGATCTTTGATGTGTAGGGGATATATTTCATGGTGTCCTTCGCAAGCTCTTACGACATGACGTTTAGCTTGGTGCCAGAAGATTATTTCTCCAAATGGGTCGAGGCTATTACCTTTCCTGACAAAGAGACAAGGAGTGTAACCACTTTCTTGAAGAAAAATATATTTACGCGGTTTGGAACCCCAAGGGCCATCCTTAGTGATGGTGGTTCTCACTTTTGCAACAAAGCTTTTGTCGGGCTACTCAAAAAATATGGAGTTAAGCACAAGGTGGCCACCCCTTATCATCCTCAGTCGAGCAGTAAGGTTGATGTCGCCAACAAGGGAGATCAAAAACATCCTAGAAAAAACTGTTAATGCAAACAAAACCGACTAGTCAAAAGAGCTAGATGATGCATTGTGGGAATATCGAATAGCATTCAAGACTCCCATTGGCACCTCCCCATACCGGTTGGTTTTTGGTAAGGCATGTCGCTTGTCGGTGGAGCTTGAACACAAAGCTATGTGGGCATTCAAAAAGTTAAATCTTGAATAGGCCTAAGTTGCTAAACTAAGGATGACACAACTCAACGAGAGTGAAGAATTCCGTTTCATGCCTATGAGAATGTAGCCATGTATAAGGAAAGAATGAAGTTGGTTCTTGACAAGAAGATTTTGAAGCGGAAATTCAAAGCCGGTGATTTTCTGACTCTTCAATCAAGATTGAAGTTCTTTTCGGGTAAACTCAAATCCAAATGGTCTGGCACGTTCAAAGTTTTGAATGTGTCCTCATATGGTGCCATTGAAATGGAATCCGAGGACGGGACTCGCACTTTCAAAGTAAATGGCCAAAGGGTCAAGCATTACCTCAGAACCAGTGGAGAAAGGCATTTGGTAGAAAAAGTCACACTCAAGGATGGTCCTACACCAGCCCCACCACTGATTAGCCAAAATAGGGGCCACATAATTGTACCGCGGTATTAAATCAAGCGCTACTTGGAAGTAAGGAAACCCATATGTGGTAACACTTTTTGGTTAGATTTAAATTTATGTGAGTTTTTTTGTTAGTGTTGAGCAGATTGACGTGTGTATTAGAGTGCAAGTGACCAAAAATACAATGAAACATGATGCAAGGGCATAGAAAAATGAAGGAAAGCAAGAACTATCGTCTGCGGAAACATATGGTACCGCATAATGGATTTGCGGACCGCATAATGATCGTAGACACCAGAAGAAAAAACTGCAATCCGGGCCTTCGAAAATGCGGTGAAAATTTGCTTTCTACGGCCCGTATAACGATTATGCGACCAAAGAACAAATCACAAAGTTTTTTTGCATCACTCAATCACTAACCCATCACATAACACATATGCAACCACATAATGTGTTATGCGATGCACTTCCTCACCGGGAACCTCCCAGGTATTAAGCCCTAAATCCCTCACTTCTCATTTTCGTCGTTCATTTATACTCCCGCACACACGGACACACCGTATAACACAAAAGAAAAGATAGAAAAGCCCAAAAACATTGAAAAACACAGAATCAAAAAGGAATTGAAAAGAAAGGGCTTACCCTGCTCGTTCTTCAGACTAAAAGCTTCCATCCTCTGCTATTTTGAATGTACAATTCTACCCTTTCTCTTGCTTGATTAAATTAAATAATGCCATGTGCTTCCATTACCCTCCCCTTTCTTCTCAAGTCCTTACTATGGGTATTGATTTTTGAGTGATTGAATTGAAAATCATCGCTGGGGGAAATATTCATGCTGTGGGTAAATCGAAATTTGGGGATTTGAACTAGAGGGTAGGATTCAAGTAAAGGAGTTGGAAAGTTGTGTTCATTTGCATAATATTTCGTCTTGATGACTGAGTGTGAGCTTGTGCATTGTGGACTAGGTACGAACTTGGTGTGTGTGCATTGGACTAAGACCACCTTTTTTGATTAGGAACGGTGATCTTTGCGGTCAGCATAACAGGTTTGCAGTCCGCAGACTAATCGCATATTACATGATAGGTATTTTTCTCAAGGTCCATGTGCGATTGAATTCACGACTGCAGAAGAGTTTTGTTGACCGCAAAATGGTCGTAGATAGAGGAAGATAAAATGCTATATCAGATGATCAAAATATGATCGATATGAGGTCGCATAAGTTGTTATGTGACCACTTCTGCGGACTACATAACGTTTTTTGCTTCTAAGGGTTGTATTATGCAAAAGGTTTTCTGGCTCGCAGAGTTTTTATGCAATCGCATAACTGGTCAAAAAAAATATTTGTTTTTTATTTCTTCTCAATATGTTGCCCATACCATATCACATACTCACTCATTGATTAATTGACAGGAATGGCACCAAAGAAATCCCTCACACACGACAACCTCCTGCTTGAGGAAAGAAACGAGCTGCTTCTTTGAACCCACAATCACAGCAATCCAAGCGCAAACAACCTGACACAACCAGCAATATATATGAGCATTCCTCCCAGACTGAAGAGGAGGAGGCACCGACTAATCTTGTGCCAACAATTGACCTCCATGCTGAAGCACGCCGAGAAAGTGGTGAAGTCTCAAGTTTGGGGTGCCCCGTTCTTGGACTATGTACATAGAAGACTTGGAAAAACGAAAGATCCTCGAAGAGAAGCATCTAGGCTTGAACGGTTTAAAAGAACACTACCCTCATGTGCTACAAAACATCAAAAATAGGAAATGGGAGTTCTTTACTCAGCTTCCAGGGAAGTACAACGAGGCGCCCGTTAGGGAATTCTATGCTGCATATGTTGCCTATAGGAACGCTGAACAGAAGAGAAACTGTAGATTCTCTTAATCTATCTTAGTTCGAGGGGTTGAAATTCTCTATGATGCATCATAGAGCAATGATATATATTTTGAATATTAGGACCCATGAACGATAGAATTTGATGCAATGATTGCCAATAAGGAATTCGGGCGTGCTTGGGTAGCCTCCCGCATAGCCAATGGAACTCCATCATGGATCGATCCACGTTAAAAGATTCACAGGAGGGATCTTACCCAAGAAGGACGGTATTGGCTCAGTTTAGTCTGCTCTCATATAATGCCCTCAAGAAATGAAACCGACATAAGTATCGAGAAGGCTATCCTGATTGCTTGCATAATGTCGGGTATCAAAGTTGATATGGGAGAGATTATATTCCATGACATCGGGATCTAGGAAAACCAGAAAGAAACCTCGCTCCCCTTCTCATGCTTGATCCATGTTTTGTGTAAAGATGGGGAGTTCCTCCTATCCCCAAACAAGACCCTATAGGAAAACTTGTTCAAGATATTGACATCACCCAGATCAATGATGTTGCAGATAAAGTGGTCGAAAATCCACTAGAGCCTTCACTCACTCCTCCTCCAGCCTCAGCAGCACCTGCTGCCTCATCAGTACCTGAATCTCCTTCTGCACAAAACCACCTCCACATCCACTCCCAGACCAGCTACTGCGCAACCACCTGCCTCATTGCATGCACTCTCAAAGCTTGGTATACTGGCACAATATGAAAATTCCAAAGTAGTCAAATTGATGAAAAAACATCCATCTCTCATCCGGCAAGCACTGGCCCCGATCCAAATGTCAGTAAGTGTTCTTCAAAAACAGCATCAATCTTTTGAGGTTCAACTCAAGCAATTTTAAGTTCCCCTTGAGAGGGTTGAGCGAGGTGGAGCTGGGGGGACATGTCTCAACTCAAAAAGGATGTAGTCGAGTTGATGTCAGAGCTGTACAAGATGCAGAACCTGAAGTTTGATTTTTTCTTCCAGATGAAGGGGAGCAGGGCACATGTACCTCCCACATTCCGAGAATTTACCTTGATTTCCCAAACCTCAGATCAACTGCGGTGGCCCATGGTATTGAGGCTTCACAAGCTCCGGGCTCCATTGTGCACATCGATAATCATTTCGAAGAGGAATCTAGAAGGTGTGAGGTGGAAACTGATGAGAAGGAAACTGATGAGGAGGGGTTACTTAAGGAGGATAATGATCAGTGAGACAACAGAGGCAAACATATTGCTGTCTCTATAGATACATCGGGTAAGGAGGAAGTAGATGTGCAGATAGCCATTGCACACTACCTTGCAGATATGGTCGCCAAAGCTACTCCCACGACCACACATCCATCATTAGGTGAAGCTAGTAGCTCCCAGGTCCAAGACCCGACTTTGCAGCAGGAGGAGCTTCATATTCTAGTCTTAGGCACCACTACATAGTTACAGGTTCCACCCATTGCCTCCACGATGTCAACCTCCGACCCCACAGCCGCCTCGAATGTTCCAGCCCCTCCAAGCGCCAAGTGCGCCCCAGGAAGCCCCTAAACTTTGATCGTACTTTCTCAATGCATTAGGGACAATACATGCTCTTTGGTTGGGGTGGGGTAGTCAAAATTTTTAAATTATACATAATTTCTTTACCTTAATAATGTAGATTTGTATTTGCAATGCATTCCCCTTGATTTTTCTTCGTTGTGTTCTTTTCCAAGTGTGTAATAGTAGACCCACGGTGGTAGCACAAAATGTTTTGACTTGTTTGGTGTTTTTATTCTAGCTTCAAGCATATGATAAGTTTTTGTTGAATAAATTTAACCCTTCAGATTTTGTAAATAAACGGTTAGTCATTCTTGTGAAATTGAGGCTCGCTCTTTGACTTTGTGCTTATTTAGAATCTCAAATATCATGTGATGAAGCTTTGAGTTGCCTTGTATTCACTTGAGTGCATGAAATTATGCCGAGTCGAACAGTTCATGCATTGTGAGTGAGTGAGGAGTTGTTCAAATAATGCATGTGCTTAACTTGTAATGTCCAAAACTTGCCTGGTTGGTTTCTCAATTCAATTCTCAGGTTGATGATTAGGTGTTGAAATGATCTTAGGATATCTTTGTGATCGCTAAGTAATTTTTGACCAAATTGACCTCCCTGGTACATCTATTATCCTAGTTACCTCTTGTTGAGCCTTCAACCTTTTATTTGGCTACTACAATACAAACCTTTACCCCTTTGTGAAATAATTCCCCCTTTTGAACTCATCCTTCCTTGAATGATTAATAATGAGGCTAAAAAGCCTAAGTTAGGGGTGCTTGTGTTAATTGGAAATTGGTAAGTTTGTACATGTCTGTAGAAGAAAATACCTCAATGTTTTGTATATGAAGATAATCAAGCTCCAAAATAAAAAAAGAAAAACATCTGTACAAATAAAAAATGGTGTGGAGTCTTATTAAAACTGAAGAAATACGTTGAGGTAGTTCTATATAGGTAACTAGAGGTCAATAAGTGCTATATGGTAAAGAAGCAAAGTGTATGTAGAGATTCAAGGACGGTACATCCACTACATTCCCAAATATTCGTCCAACTCGTCCCGAAGCCTACACTACAACCCGTGAAAAGTCCTTTATGATCTACAGCCAATTATTCATGAGATAGCAATGAGTTAAAATAAGGGCATGCATATGGACTGATACTTGTACCATTTAGCCTTCTTTCTGAATGCAAGAGTGTTTGATTGTATCCCCTGTACATATTAGTTGAGTTGGGGATTTTCTTTGATGTGAGCACGCATGAATTGCAAGATTTAGCAAGAGCTAGGTTCTTGAAGTAGGATACAAGTGCATACCTAGCTGTGGGTAGCACTCTGTTGCGCTTGAGGCTCGAAGTTTACAAAATTATTACTCGAATTGCTAAATGATTGTTGTCTTCCACTAAGGGTGAATAAAGAAGTTACATGCTTATTAGCTAACAGACAACACCATCTACAGTGAATAAAGAAGTTACATGCTTATTAGCTAACAGACAACACCATCTACAGTCACCGTTGTTTTGTGATCTGTTGGAAACTGATTAGTATGTGATAGGATGAATTTGTTTTATTTGATTAAGAATAAGCAAGAGTCTAAGTTGGGGTGTCGATGTGCCGTAGAATTGCGACACTTTTGATACTAAATTGCATAGACTTTAGCTCTTCTTTTAAATCATTTGAAGTTATTTCTTATTTAGTTTTGGTGTTTTGTAGAATACTAGACTTGAAGAACCAAGAACACAGAAAAGGTGACAAAAACCCATAAAAGGGTAGAAATGTGGCAGGTCGCAGACGAACCGTAGAGTTAAGCAGATGCTTGCAGTTCTGAGAGTGGATTGTGGGGTGACATAACGCTTGTAAAGACCGCATAATGACCGCAAAAGTGCAAAAAGAGTTTCTGCGAAACAATTTTGCGGCATCAAATGCAATCGCGAAATCAATGTGTTGACCGCATAACAGAAGTGGGATGAACAACTGGGTAACTGGACACTCAATTATGCGATGGAATTGCGCTTTGCGGGCCGCGTAAGTGTTTCGCGACCCGCTCTGCGGTCGCATATGTGATCTACAAGGGTATTTTTGTCATACTTTGACCTTGGTTTTTCGCCCATTATAAATAGAATAATTAGGACTTTGTAGGAAATCTTGTCTGAAAAAGAGGCTACACTTAAAGTATTGAATACTCAATTATTTTGGAAGCTTTTGAAGAGAGAATCTTGTCATCTTTGTAAGCTTTATGACTTTTTTATTGCTTTGTTCTTGGATTCTAGCATGAGTACCTAGTTTTAAGTACTAAGATTGTGGACCCTAAATGAGTGTAATGTTAATGATTGTTTACCATTGAATATATATATATATATATATATATATATATATATAATGGTTGGTTGATATCTATTCATTTCTCAATCTTCAGTTATTGTTAATGGTTGCAAACATTGACTAATGCCATTTTACTCTCTCTTTGCTTGAAAAAGTGGGATAGGGTTTGGTAAAACTGATTAGCAAAAACTCAAGGCATTAAGCCTTGTTTAATAGAACCTCTTAGGAATAAGTGGGTTCTATTTGGAAAATATTGGTTGTTTTTAACTATAACACTTTTATATTTGGAAAAATCATAAAGGGAAAATAGTACCTAATTATTGGGAAATTTTTAGTAGTCATTTAGGTACCATTTTCATATCAAAGGACCTTCCATTAGAAATACATCATATTAACACCGATAGAATTACATTCCATTGATGGGTACACAACCTTGGTTTCCTTAATTAAATTAATTACATTCTCGTAACAAAATAGTTTTCTTGATAATTCACAATTACAACACTCTCTTTTTAAACTAAGGAAGTAGGATTATGACTTAAGTCAAGTTTCACACTACTCAAATAACCTTTTCACACCTATTCCATGAGGGATTAGACCCCAACCTAGTTGTCTTATTATATTTGACATCAACCACCTTACTCCATTTATTTAGGTGTAATTTGAGCGTATTATGCCTTCTTCCACTACTGATTTCAGAGCATCGGCTTCGCTATTTTGATCCGGCAACACGTGTTGTAGGGTCCATTCCTTGAATCAATTCAGTGTTACTTGTAGTTTATCCAAGTATCTTAACATCTGTTCCTCTTTCACTTCAAATGTCTCATTAACTTTATTTACAATAGGGAGGGAATCACACTTAACTTCGATCACTTCGACCCCAAGCATCTAGAAAATTTGATACCTGAAATCATGGCCTCACTCGGCCTCATTGTTAGTCAATTTCAGAGTTCTAATAGATTGCCTAACTACATTACCCATAGGCGGTTTCAACAAGATGCAGATTCCGGACCCCCTTGATGTAACGACCCGGCTGGTCGTTCCTTGAGATTTACCCCGTTTCCCCCATTTTTGCATTTCTTATATATTGCTAGCTTGTTTTTGTTGCGTTGGGTCAGTTGGTTTGGGTTCAGACTGGTCATTGTGAGAATTGAGGATATTAGTCTCTCAAGGTAGCCTAACAAATGAGAAAGTCAATTGAGAGTTGACTTATTGGTGAACGACCTCCTAATGTGGATTATATGGCTCGGACAACTTTGTTAGCTGATTTGGGACTTAGGAGTGTGTTCAGAATGAATTTTGATGTCCGGTGTAGAATTAGGCTTGAATTGGCGAAGGTTAGTTTTTGGCGATTTCCGGTCGGCAGTGGCAAATAGGCTATCGGGGTCGGAACGGAATTCCGAAAGTTGGAACAGGTCCGTAATGTTATTTTGAGTATGTATACAAAATTTCAGGTCAATCAGAGGTGTTTCGGTCAATTTCGGCGTAGTTGGGGAAATATGGAAGTTTCAAAGTTTATAGGCTTGAATTTGATGTATTTTTTGTGTTTTTGTGTGGTTTTTGGTGTTTCAAAGGCTCGACTAAGTTGGAATGATGCTATGGGGTGTGTTGGTATGTTCGGTTGGGGCCTCGAGGGGCTCGGGATTGATTCTGTATGGTTGGCGGGGTTTTACACTTGGAAATTTGCGGCAAATAGCTGCTGGTGTGAGTTCTAGTGTTGGCCACACCTGCAGAGGGGTAGCCGCAGGTGCGATGGGCCATGCGCAGGTGCGGAAAGAGGCTAGGCAGGGGAATTTCCGCAGGTGCGAAGTTATGGCCGCACTTGCGAAGCCGCAGGTGCGTAGGATTGGCCATAGGTGTGAAATTGGTTTGTTAAGTGGGATTCCCCCGGTGTGCACCTGGGACTCCAGGTGCGGGTCCGCAGGTGCGACTAAGTGTCCGCAGGTGCGAAAATGCTGACATAAATAGTATATAAGAGGCATCCGTGAAATTCATTTCATTCCACCATTTTTGCATGTGGGAGGAGCTCCTTAAAGGCAAATTGAAGAAGGGAATTCGTGGTTCTTCAGTGAAGGTAAGTTCTCGGGTTATTAACATGGTTTCTATGCTATTTTAATTCGGATTGGGCTTGTATTTGAACGATTAAAGTAAGAAAAGTTTGGGAAATGGGAGGAAGGAGTTGGGAATTTCTTTTGGAAATCTTACTGGGAAATTGTGGTCCGATTTTGATGTTCTTGGTATGTACGATCTCGTGGGAGGATAGGGGTTCTTGCGATGTAAAATTTATCAGATTTCAAGACATGGGCCCGGGGCTCGGGTTTTACCGAATTTCGAGATTCTTGTATAATTTGATAGTTTTCGATTGGGTTGTGTTCGTTTAGTATATACTGATGATGTTGAACTGGTTTTGGCTAGATTCGGAGCAATTGGGAGCCAATTTTGGGGGCAAGAGCATAGCGGACTAGTGTTGTGGCTCGGTAGAGGTAAGTAATGGTTATAAATCTTGTCCTGAGGGTATAGAACCCCGGACTACATATTTTTCACTGATTTTAGAATGGTTCACATGTCGAATGATGAGTATGTGGCGCATACTGATTTTTGGATTGGACTAGGTCCTCTCTGCGGCAGCTAATGAGTTGCATAGTTTACTCAAAACCTTATGTTAAATTATGTTCTAAAGATTGTTGAAATATTTGGGCTATAAGCCGTGTTTGGGGCCTCGTGTCGATCTGTTTTACACCCCTTGGGGGCTTTTTACTATTATTTTTCCTCACTATTTGTTGATGATTTCACTCAGCCACATTGTGCTTACTGTTTTCGAAACTCAGCCTGATTTACACTACTTTGAGATTTAAAATGATGTTTTGGGTCGAGTACCCTGTTTTACTGATTCGCCCGAGGGGCTTTTTGAGTGGTTCTGGTGAGTGAGGACGAGGTCCTGATTGTGAGGTGCTGAGTGATATTAGCGCTTGGGCTGAAGGAGCCCCTCCGGAGTCTGTACACAACCCCAGTGAGCGCACAGAGTCCCGAGTGCCGAGTGACGGGTGACGAGTGATTGGGAGGCATGAGTAACTGTGAGGTGCTGATTGACTTTGAGGTACTGAGTGACTGATTATGAGTGACTGTGAGGCATGCCCGAGGGGCTGATTTTGATACATGGTTTTCCCGAGGGGATAATTATGATTTTAGTACTTTCGCTCTGAGCTTATCAAATATGTTTTGCCCGAGGGGCCCCTATATGATTCATTTCATTTTCATACTAAATCTTTCGGTTTGAAGTTGTTGAAAATATACATTCTTCAAAGGATTTTTCTGAAGTTGGTTTTAAGGCATGATGATTTCATATATCTATGTTATACTGTTGGAAAGAAAGGCTGTGCATCTTGTGATTTGATGAAATTGATTTTATGTGTTTCTTGCTGCTCAGACCTGATTTATTTTCATTACTACTGAGTTGGTGTACACACGTTACTCCCTGCACCTTGTGTGCAGATTCAGGTGTTAGGGAAGGGTGAGCTCCCTATCTGTTCTAGAGATTCTCGGAGGTTTGGGAGGTGGCTGCATGCGTCTGCAGTCCTTCTTTCTCTCCTGCTTACTATTATAGAATTTGTTTTCGTTGAGTTGTATATTTTATGTAGATACTTATGACCAGTGACTCCGGGTTCTCGGGGGTTGTATTTAATGTTCAGTATAGTTTTAACTGTGTATAAATGTTTAAAATAAACCTTTATGGGTAATCAATACAGTAAATATGTGAATGGAAGCTTATTATGATTCGAGTTTGGGTTTTGGCTGACCTAGTTCCATGATAGGCGCCATCACGACTGGCCTAGATTTGGGGTCATGACAGTTTGGTATCTGAGCGCTAGGTTACATAGGACTCACCAGTCATGAGCAGGTTTAGTAGAGTCTTGTGGATCGGTAGGGAGACGTCTGTACTTATCTTCGAGGGCTGCGGAACCCTTAGGAAAATCTCATATTTTTAAAATTCTTGTCATGCAAATCCATTGTATCCAGCCAAGAGCGTAACTCTTGAATTCCTTCCATGTATTTGAACGCTCACGAGAGAGCTTGGTATCAGTTGTCTTCGACGGCTTGTGACTTCCATGGATGAGATGTGATTTTGGCATATTGGTAATGGCCCAGTCTGGAGGACTTGTTGCCGGATTCATTCTGTGGCTTGATTGCAGAGATTTTTGTTGTGTGGGCACATGTAATTGGGGACTTGTATGTCTGTTTGTATTCTTATTGATGAGAATTGGTGACTAGATGCTTATGTAGTGGGTGTGATTTGATGGTTAGATGTGTTCAGACTTGAATTATGTCAAAAGGGTTAGTTGGAAATGTGGTAAGATTTATTGAGTGTTTGATTTCTGTCTCGATTTGGTACGTGGCCTTGAGTTTTGAGTATGTTGGAAGACCTCTCATGTTGTGTAGTTGTGGAGTGAAGCGGATTTTTCTGTTGGGTTATGAGTTCCTGGTGATGTCTTTTGAGCGGATCATTGCCTGAGTAGCATTCATGTTTTTTATCAAGGGTGTATTCCAGACGTATTAGTACTCCTTGTTATTGTATTCATTGATGGTGTCCTAGAATATTTGCGTAGCCAGGAGTAGCAAACTCAGTAATTGAGGATGACATTATAAGGATTCAGGGAGGAAAGGCTTTATGCCAATTCTCCGAATGTGAATTTTGGCTCGGTTCAGTAGCATTCTTGGGACACGTGGTATCCAGTGATGGTATCCATGTGGTCAGACATGTGTGGGTAGAGCTTCCAGAAGCTCGAGATTTCTGTGACCACCGCTCCAGTGTTAGTTCTACCATCAGCTTCAGGTTTTTACCGCGTATTATGGTGCCTCGAGGGTAGGCGTTGGTTGTGTTCAGATGCAGGAAGGTGTAGTGATTGCGTGATGGTTATGGTCTTCAGAAGTGTATGGAGAGATAGCAGTTGAGGCTAAGCGAGAAGGGGTACTTTCTGCGGGTTGTCCTAGGGTGTGTGGTGCCTATGTAGTTCTGTAATAAGTTCTCTTCTACCAGTAAATGATATATGTTGTAATTTGAGTTTAGATCACTTGTGGAAGTTGGCATGACCATCACAAAGTTGGATGCGAGATTGGCAATTGATTTGAGTGTTAGATGGTTTGGGTCATATAAGCTTATGGAGGATTTAGTTGAACCCCACCACAGCATGGTGGCAGTGATAATGTGTGGACATAGTCTTGATTGTCTTGATCCTTGGCTTTGAGACAAGTGGGGAAGTTCGTTATTGATGAGTTGATTACATGATTATATGAGGTATTGGTTTCAATTCGAGATATATTGGTAAATCAGTTATGACCTGCAGGTATGGGGTCTGGGAATGTCACGAGTAAGGGAAATTTCTTCGATACAGGTTGTAATGTACTCTGTTGGGTAATTGGGTTCTATTGAATGATTTAGTGGAAATTGTAAAAGGTGTAGTGTGTGCAGTGTATGAATTTTCTTGTGGCTCCAAGTGAGTGGATTATTTTCCTAGTATGTCAGTGTACAAACGGGTCAGGTCGATTCTGTCTAATTGGTCAGTGTGATTGAGATTTACGTTAGAGGATGTCAAGACTTGTGGTATTATACATCATCACGGATTCTACATATCGGTATCAGGAAGGTGAAGGTAGTGCCTTTATATTCGCATGAAGTCTCTTCAGGGTAAGTTTTTCTAATGTGGTGCATTTGAGGATAATTGAGGGAGTACTCAGTCGCTTATGAGCCTTAGACGTTATGGCTTTGTGCTTGGGTCATGTGTGGTTAGTCTGGGTTGAAAATTTGTTGTATTACGGCAGGAAGAAGTATCAATTTGAAGGTAAGTCAGAAGAAACTTGGGTAAATAAGGCACCTTAGTAGTAGCTCGGATCGACATGGTAAGGTATACGATTAGTTCTTTGGGTGTTCATAAGCTGACGAGTTATTCGGGTGTTTCTTAGCAATGCTCTTGGATTTTTGGTGGCCTGCGTAGTTGGTTGAGTTAGAAGAATTCAGTCGTGATGGTTTGGTGTTGCACAAATGGGATTTCGGATAATTTCGGATGGCTTCTACCACGGTTAAGGGTGCATATTTTCTTATGACGTGTAGTGAACTTGTTTCTAAATGGGATCCAATGGAGTTCTTGGCTATTTGGGTATGTAGTTGCTTGTGGCTCAGAAGGGACCATGGAGTTCCCGTATTTTTCCTAGGTTGGCATTGCGTGTGCAGTATGTTGGGTAGAGTTGAGTTTTGCATATGTGAGGTCACGATTCGGTTCTGGAAGGAAGGTCATAAATTCTTAGGCAGCATGGGCAATTTCAGATGACTAGGTAGATGATATCACAAATTGGTACGACTTGATGAGGGTACATATTTCAGAAAGAGCAATGTGTTTGAGTTAAGGTTACTTCATTGGTATTGCGGCACCCTATTATTGGATCGACTGTTGATATTCAAGGTTGCTTGGTAAACGAAAGAATTATAGGGGTATCCCTCGTGGAATGAGTGAGTATTTGGAATGTGTTATGTATTCGAGCGGTGGAGTTGTGATCAAATATGGTAATCCGTACGTTTCATGGATTTCGAGACTGAGAGTTCTCATAAACTAGATATTTTGTTGAAGTGAACTGTGAATATGCGAGCTGAGCTAGTCGGATGTTAGTATGTACCATGATTCCGTCATTATGAACTTTTCGATAAGTTATCTATCTGTTGTAGGTGATCAGAGTTAATTTAGGGCCACTGGTAGGCTAATATGGGTGTGTGTTCTGTACCGGGTCGGAACTGTTGGCTCCGAATTTCTATTATTGAGTAATGTACCATTCGATTGTGATTGAGTTTATTCATGTTCTAAGAGTGATCTATGAGTTACCCTTCGATGTTGCGAGGAGTGGTGATTATTGGTTATATGCATATATCGTGCGGTTCTAATTGGGCGTTATAGCTAGATTTGAGTAAGGTAAGTAATTGGGTGTTGCGGGAGTGAGGCGTGTTGGTTATATACCTTATGTTTCGGGTGTCATGGCATCGTCCGGTTTCCCCCGTGGTTATGGAAATGCACTTTGAGTATTTGATGTCGAACTTCTAATGTTTATTGATTTTGGGCAAGGTGTCTTGAAGCTTTTCAAGTGGACCGGCATTAGATAAAATAGAGTAGTGTAGCGAAGTTATGTAGGGGTATGACCTTTGGATACATGTGTTTTTGATTTGTTTTATGGTGTGTGCCATCATGTTAGTATGATATGTTGATGGTAATTGTTAATGGTCGGATAGTCCTCTCATGGGGATATTTTTATGTAATTTGATTACATTGGGAAGTTGTTGATGAGTGCACAAGTTGCATAGGTTTTGGCTTCGAATTGTATCAATGTGTCGAATTGTTAGTGTCATGTTATCAGGGTAGTCGTGATGGATGAGAAGAGGTCATTGACCTAGAGTGAACATTTTCAGAATTTTCTACAGCATAGTTGGAAGGATAAACATCGGGAGTCGGCTTAGAAATCTTCTATAATTCCTGTTTGGGAAGGGGGAGTTTCATGTCTGACTGATCGGACGAATGGTTGTTAGTTCTACGTGCTTCTTTCAGCATCGGCAGTATATGGAAGTGTTAGAGCGAGGCATTTCTTGATAAGGGGTTATGTATCGGTATGGGTTTGTTCTGAGTAGTTATTGTGGTTAAGAGTTATTACTATGAGTGTTTGAGTCACGCAGTGTATTATTTGATTTCATCTTGGGTGCATATATGGTTTGATTCAGCATGTTCAGACTTGTTCAATTTATAGTTATGGAAATTTTGATCTTGTATATCATTTTAGAAGTGGGAGTTTGGTTCTAAGGTTTATGGGCCAGGATTTGGATTTCAAACTTTCAACGGTATTGTGCTATTGGACCTATATAGGATAGGGTGACATGGGATCACCCCGAGTATGTGCATGGTAAGCTATGTAATAGTTTGACGGTGTTGGGGAACAACTCTTGGCACGTTCGAGGACGAACATATGTTTAAGTGGGGGAGGATGTAACGACTTAGCCGGTCGTTCCCTGAGATTTACCCCGTTTCCCCCATTTCTGCATTTGTTATATATTGCTAGCCTATTTTTGTTGCGTAGGGTCAGTTAGTTTGGGTTCAGAGTGGTCATGGTGAGAATTGAGGCAATTAGTCTCTCAAGGTAGCCTAACAAATGAGAAAGTCAACTGATAGTTGACTTAGTCGTGAACGACATCGGAATGCGGATTTTATGGCTAGGATAGATTTGTTAGGTGATTTGGGACTTAGCAGTGTGTTCAGAATGAAGTATGGATGTCCGGTGTAGAATTAGGCTTGAATTGGCGAAGGTTAGTTTTTGGCGATTTCCGGCCGGCAGTGGAAAATAGGCTATCGGGGTCGGAATAGAATTCCGGAAGTTGGAACAGGTTCGTAAAGTTATTTTGAGTATGTGTGCAAAATTTCAGGTCAATCGGAGGCGTTTCGGTTAGTTTCGGCGTAGTTGGCGAAATTTGGGAGTTTCAAAGTTAATAGGCTTGAATTTGAGGTAATTTTGGTGTTTTCGTGTTGTTTTTGGTGTTTCGAAGGCTAGACTAAGTTGGAATGATGCTATGGGGTGTTTTGGTATGTTTGGTTGGGGCCTCGAGGGGCTCGGGATTGATTTAGGATGGTTGACAGAGTTTTGAATTTAGAAATTTTCAGCAAATCGCTGCTGGTGTGAGTTCTGGTGTTGGCCGCACCTGCGGAGGGGTAGCCGAACGTGCGATGTCATAGGTGCAATGGGCCATGCGCAGGTGCGGAAAGAGGCTAGACAGGGGAATTTCCGCAGGTGCGAAGTTATTGCAGCACCATCGAAGCCGCGGGTGCGTAGGATTGGCCGCAGGTGCGAAAATTGTTCCGTTAAATGGGATTCCGCAGGTGCGCACTGGGACCGCAGGTGCGGGTCCGCAGGTGAGACTATGTGTCCGCAGGTGTGGAAATGATGGTAGAAACAGTATATAAGAAGCATCCGTGAAATTCATTTCATTCCACTATTTTTGCATGCGGGAGGAGCTCATTAAAGGCAAATTGAAGAAGGGAATTTGTGGTTCTTCAGTGAAGGTAAGTTCTCGGGTTATTAACATCGTTTCTATGATATTTTAATTTGGATTAGGCTTGTATTTGAAGGATTAAAGAAAGAAATGTTTGGAAAATGGGAGGAAGGAGTTGGGAATTTCATTTGGTAATCTTAGTGGGCAATTGTTGTCCGATTTTGATGTTCTTCGTATGTACGGTCTCGTGGGAGGATAAGGGTTCTTGTGATGTAAATTTTTTCGGATTCCGAGATGTGGGCCCGGGGCTCAGGTTTGCCCGAATTTCGAGATTCTTGTATAATTTGATAGTTTTCGATTGGGTTGTGTTCATTTAGTATATATTGATGATATTGAACTGGTTTTGGCAAGATTCGGAGAAATCGGGAGCCAATTTGAGGGGAAGAGCCTAGCGGACTAGTGTTGTGGCCCGGTAGATGTAAGCAATTGTTATAAATCTTGTCCTGAAGGTATGGAACCCCGGACTACATATTTCTCACTGATTTTAGATTGGCGCAGATGTCGGATGATGAGTATGTGGCGCATACTGATTTTTGGATTGGACTAGGTCCTCTCCGCGGCAACTAATGAGTTGCATATTTTACTCAAAACCTTATGTTAAATTATGTTGTAAATATTATTGAAATATTTGGGCTATAAGCCGTGTTTGGGGCCTCGTGCCGATCTGTTTAGACCCCTTGGGGGCTTTTTACTGTTGTTTTTCCTCACTATTTGTTGATGATTTCACTCAGCCACATTGTGCTTACTGTTTTCGAAACTCAGCCTGATTTACACTACCTCGAGATTTAAAATGATGTTTTGGGTCGAGTACCCTGTTTTATTGATTCGCCCGAGGGGCCTTTTGAGTGGTTCTGTTGAGTGACGCTGAGGGCCTGATTATGAGGTGCTGAGTGATTGTGAGGTGCTGAGTTATATTAGTGCTTGGGCTGAAGGAGCCCCCCCCCTCCCCCCGAATTCTGTACACACCCCCAGTGAGCGTACAGAGTGCTGAGTGACTGATTATGAGTGACTGTGAGGCATGCCCGAGGGGCTGATTTTGATACATGTTTTGCCCGAGGGGCTACTTATGATTTTACTACTTTCACTCTGAGCTTATGAAATATGTTTTGCCCGAGGGGCCTCTATATGATTCATTTCATTTTCATACTAAATCTTTCAGTTTGAAGTTGTTGAAAATATACATTCTTGAAAGGATTTTTCTGAAGTTGGTTTTAAGGCATGATGATTTCATATATCTATGTTATACTGTTGGAAAGAAAGGATGTGCATCTTGTGATTTGATGACATTGATTTAAGTGTTTCTTGCTACTCAAACCTGATTTATTTTCATTACTACTGAGTTGGTGTACTCACATTACTCCCTGCACCTTGTGTGCAAATTCAGGTGTTAGGGCAGGGTGAGCTGCCTATCTGTTCCAGAGATTCTCGGAGGTTTGCGAGGTGGCTGCATGCGTCCACAGTCCTACTCCCTCTCCTGCTTACTATTAGAGAATTTATTTTTGTTGAGTTGTATATTTTATGTAGATGCTCATGACCAGTCACTCCGGGTTCTCGGGGGTTGTATTTAATGTTCAGTATAGTTTTAATTGTGTATAAATGTTTAAAGGAAACCTTTATGGGTAATAAATATAGTAAAGATATAAATGGAAGCTTATTATGATTCGAGTTTGGGTTTTGGCTGGCCTAGTTCCACGATATGCGACATCACGACTGGCCTAGATTTGGGGTCGTGACACTAACATTCGAGGCATTATCCGTAAAGAGGATCGATATTCCCGAAGAGGTCCCCGAGGTTAACAATAATTCCTTTTTGACTTTGAGTATTAATGACAGTGTTAAGGCGGCCACGAAGTCTGCCAAGTTTTGAGATGTGATGGCGGTTCAGGGTCGATTCAATATTGTACCGACTAATTTCCACAACCCATTTTTCTAATCTTCACGAGAGCTCGGGTTTTTGCAATATGTTCCTCAATGGGTGATTAGTTACGACATATATGGGGTTTTCATTGACAATATGGCTTTAACTTCCTTGAAGTCCTTAGCAAAGCGAACGCCAATTTCTCTAGGTGAGGATAAGGCTCTTATCGGAGGACCTTGATATGGACTGACCCATGGAAGCTATGTGCCCGGTTAGCCTTTGAACGGCCTTGACATTGTCCACCATGGTGATGTCTTCTATATCTTTGATTAAATAGGGATTGATCTCGATCTCCCGATTGGACACCATGAATTCAAGGAATTTCCCGGATCTGACCTCGAATGCGCATTTCTCCGGGTTCAACTTCATATTGAATTTCTTCAATATTTCGAAGGTTTCCTGCAAATGTTCCAAATGATCCTCTGCTTGTAAGGACTTAACTAACATGTCATCAATATAAACCTCTATTGATTTTCCTATTTGTTCTTCGAACATCTGGTTTACAAGGCATTGATAAGTGGTACGGACATTTTTTAGTCTGAATGGCACGTGCCGAATTTAGTTATGAAGGAAATTTTTTCTTGGTTGCCAGAGTCCATCCGGATTTGGTTGTACCCGGAATAGGCATCGGTAAAGTTGAGTATCTCATGGCTTCTCGTCGCATAGATCATGTGATCGATGTAAGGAAAGGGAAATGAGTCTTTAGGGCATGCCTTGTTCATGTCCTTGTAATCTATGTGCATTCTTAATTCATTTCCCTTTTTAGGCACTACCACCATGTTAGCTAACCAATCCGGGTACTTAAATTCCCGAATGGAACCTATTTTAAAGAGTTTTGTTACCTCGTCTTTTATGAATATATGCTTGACTTCAGACTGAGGCCTCCTCTTCTGTTTAACTATGTGGAACTTCGGATCCAAGCTCAGCTTATGAATACTTATTTCTGGCGGGATCCATGTCACATCAAGATGGGACCAAGAGAAACAATATATGTCCGATATAAGGAACTAAATGAGTGTTTTCGTAAGCTCGGGAGTTAACCTCGAGCCCATGTATACCTTCCGATCAGGAATATTTTCAATTAATATGACTTGCACCAACTCCTCGACCGTTGACTTGGTGGCATCAAAATCATCAGGGGTGATGAACAACTTGGGAACTCCCTAATCATCATCTTCTCATACTTGTTGCTTCTCTACTTCAGTCAAGGCCGGTGTCGATTATTGCTATTGTGTTTCTTCTTTCCTAACCAACTTCAGGTTTTTTAATGTCGAGAGAGCGGATATCGAGATCCCCTCATCGACCACAAACATTTCTTTTAAGGAAGGCTATTCTTCGTAAACTGTTTTGATCCCTCATAGTGTGGGGAACTTCAATTCCTGGTGCAGTGTTGAGGACATTGCCCTCGTGTTGTGAATCTAGGGCCTTCCCACTAGAGCGTTGTACCTCATATCCGCCTCGATGATGTAGAATTTCATTTCCTGAATGGTTCCAGCGGTGTTAACTGGCAGGGTTATTTCCCCTTTAGTAGGTGCACATGTCATGTTGAATCCGTTTAAGACCCGGACCGTCGGAACTATTTGGTCTTGTAGACCTAGTTATCTATGACCCTCGATCTGATGATATCGGCTGAGCTACCTGGATCAATCCACACACGCTTAACTCGAGATTTATGGACGAGTACAGAAATTACCAGGACATCGTTATGCGGCTGCACGATGCCTTGAGTGTCTTCATCATTGAAAGAGGTAGTCCCCTCTGGCATGTAATTTCAAGTTCATTTTTCCCTTGTAATGGACACCTTAGTGCGCTTTAGTATTGGTCCAAGGGGGACGTCGACTCCACCAATGATCATGTTAATGACATGCTAAGGTTCCTTTTGCTAGGTGTTCCATTTGGAGTCCCTATTCCTGAAGTGATTTTTGGTCTATCACTCAGAAACTCCCGAATGTGTCTGTTATTGAATAATCGGGCTACTTTTTCTCTCAGTTGTCTGCAATCTTCGGTCCTGTGATCGTGACTGCCACGATACTTGCATATCACGTTAGGGTCTCATTTGGCAAGATCAGGTGGAAATAGCCGAGGTCATTTGGTATCTTTTATGCATCCAATGGATGATACGGTGCCGACAACATCGACGCTGAAGTTGTGCTTCGATAACCTTGGTGCCTCCCTGGTCCTGATTGGCCTGTCGAAACCCTTTTTTCTCATCAGTCCCCGATTATGGTGACCTCGATCACTTCTTTTTTATTCCTCGCTGGGTTACGTATGGATCCACTGCCCCTTCGATCTCTGCTCGGTATTGGTTCATGATCAACGGCTCTTTTAGGCTTGTCATTAGTTCTTACGGGATCTACGGACCCAGAGGGGCCCCAAGATAATCACCCTCCACTCTGATTTTTGATTGGTACCTATTATGGACGTCAGCCTAAGTTACCGCCGGGTACTCTATCAAATTCTTTCGGATCTATGGTCCCATTACTTTGGATTTTCGGGCATGCAAAACTTATTTTTGATCGGTTTCGGAGCTGCTGTCGGAGGGAATGGTTTTTGGACGAACTTTTTGGAATCCAGGCCTTTCAATATCGGGGGTGCTCCTAGGATTTGGTCAACACTGGAATTATACGTCTTCACTTTTTTGTCGTTGGCTTCGATTTTCTTTTCCCCTGATTTTACCGTCTTTGTTATCTCGGGTTTTGTTCCCAGTTCAAGTTCACCCGGCCTTTCCGTGGTCGATTCATTCATGCCAGTGTTTTGTCGGGGTGGTTCGGTCTTAACTCTGTTTGGGACGCATCATTGGTTTTGCAACTGGGCTATTGCTGCATGTTGAGCCGGTAACATTTCAAAGATCACCCGCAAATTGATCCTGTCAACTTCGCCGTCGTGTTTACTCTAGGCTATCCATCAGGCTCCCCCGTGAATTCTCTTTTCAGGGTCGGTAGGCAAGTTTGCATCGATAGCCACATGTGAGTTGGCATAGATCAAGTCTTCGACTGGAATTCCATCGGGGTCGACATAAGGCACCTTGTTGCCAGGCACTACATTGTTATTATTGCCATGGTGGCCAGGCTCAGCATTAATGTTCAAATGAGCAGCTTGAGAGTTTGTTTAACTTGACCTTAAATTGAAATGTCAAAGAACAAGTGGAAAATAGAGTGTGTTATGGAAGTTTGTATCAAATTACCACAATTATCCCTAGCCCCACGATGGGCGCCAAACAGTTTACTCTAAAAACGGATAAAATTTGAATTTATATGTGGATTTAAGGATATGTGGATTAATCAAACACAAGTGATTAATGACGTTAGGCTAAGCAAATAAAAGACGTAATAAATGGCCAAATCAATAATAAGAGTGATTCTGAGCTTGGTTGATGGCTCGATGAAAAACCAGCCATTGATTCCAAGCTTGCTCTTATAAAGAACTTTAAGAACAAAATACGAACTTTCAACAACAAAGAGAATTTAAATAAATTTCCTTGATATGAGTGCTACAATGTGTCCCATGAATAATATATTTTTCCTTTTATATAATAGGGGATTTTTACTTTAAGTACAATTTTAAAAAAGGTAAAAATCCTCTGTTTCGCTAATCACTCATTTTCTGCCGATACGGACCGAGATTCACGCCATGATATCCAATTAGGCACGAACATCACGACCCCTTGTTAGTCGTGTGCAGCTATTTGGTAATTCCCTCGGAAGTCTCAATCCCCAAATCGGACCCAGAGGATATGGCACCGATATCCCCGAGGGCAGGTATTTTTCCCGAGCCCCGATACAAGGGGCTACTCGTTCTGACTCTGATCCATCACGGTCACGTTCCTCCTCCGTTTGACTCACCGGGAAGTCGAGTTATGCAGCGGGCTCAGGTTTACTCGTATACAAAGGGAGGAACGCATAATAAAAATACCAAGGAAACAGTGCGGACATAACACCTGTGATGTAAATAAAAAGTAACAACAGGAATCACGTCCGAGGTACTGCATCATATCTCATTTCACAAACACAATCACATTCTTTCCTTATTTCACCGCGGGAGCCTTACATTTAGTTTTGAAAATCATTTTTCCCAGAATAGCTACCCGCGTTTTATCCCACCTTATTACACCGCATGGCTTCAAGTAGTTCCCCTACTAGAAACAGGTGTATCAAAATCACCTTATCTCACAGCATGCGTATCAACCCATATCATTATGCCACCGCATGTGTATCAATATCCCAGCATTTCACAACTCATACCTCAAGTAGCGCTACAACTTGCCAAAAGAATCAATACTAAAAAATTTTCCACAATAAATATCACATGGCTCAACCACAATGTGTAAAAAAGTCTCAACAATAACATCAGAAGTGAATAGTTCAACAAGAATGGTATTTCCACAAATTACAATTTTGCCTCAATGTGGTCACGACTTTCACAACTTCAACACCAAAACTCAACAATAAGATATTCCCAGAAACAACAACTTCAAGTAAGGTAACGCAACAATCAAATAATCAACAAGGCAATAAGGAAACAGTAACTTCAACTAAGCATGTAAGGACAAATAATGAGTAAGAGATGGGACAAGCATTAAACAATGTCAAATAAAGAATGTTAGGATAATCAATAATGACGGATATAGCATATTATGACAATACGATTAAAGGCATGAAAAGGAGCTAAATATCCTAAACCGATCAATTACCACATATAACATGTGTACCCACTCACCAACTTGCATACACGACTTTCACATACCACTATTAACACAAAATAATACCAATCCTAAGGGGTAAACCCCCCACACAAAGTTAAGCAAGATACTAACCTCAAAATACGCTAACTCAATCCCCTAGTAAGCCTTTTTCGCGAATATCCAACTTCGAACGACTCGAATCTAGCCAAAATAATTTTATACCATAATTATGAACTGTAGGAAACTATTCCGGATAATAAAGTTGCAATCTTTAAAGAAAATTAAAAAGTCAACTCAAAAAGTCAACCTCTGTCTCGCATCTGGGAACCCAACCAAACTTATAAAATCCGAATACCCATTCAATAACGAGTCCAACAATACTAAAATTATTCGATTCCAACCTCAAATAGACCTTCAAATCCCCAAAATATAGCGTATGATGTTTTCACAAATTTTCCCGATTTTTCAAACTCAATTTAGTAATTAAATGATTAAAATAATGATGGATTCATTTTAATAGTCAAATCCGAGTTACATTCACTTATCCCGATGTACTCCTTGAAAATCTCTCACAAAATCGTCAAAAACCGAGCTCTCTAAGTCAAAATATGGATAATGAAATAAAACCCTTGATTTCACTATTTCTGTCAATTTGTCGCGTTTGCGACTCCGCACTTGCGGAAATTTCATTGCAGGTGCGGCCTCCACTAAGGCCCAGAGACTTTTGCTACTGCGAACCAAATCCACTACTGCGGTCCCGCTTCTCAGAGCATCGGTCGCTCCTGCGAGATTGCTTCTGCGGCGCACGACCGCACCTGCAGTCCCGGCTTGCCAGCCCAACCCTCGCTTCTGCGGCTCACATGCTACTTCTGCGGTGCGCATGTGTGATTGCACCAAAACCATAGCTGGACAGATTTCTTCCAAGTCCAAAATAAATTCCGAATTCAATCTGAATCACAAACGGGGCTGCTGGGTCCCCGTCCGAACATTCCAACAAGTTTTAAAACACATAGCGAACCTACTCGAAGCCTAAGATCACATGAAACAACATCTGTTCTACAAACCGCAACCCAATTCAAACCTACTAAAACCATGAAGGGCCAACTTTCAAAACTAACGCCGATTAATATCAAACCAACTCCGATTGACTTAAAATTTTGCACACAAGTCCTAAATGACACAACGGACCTATTCCAACTTACGGAATCGGAATCAGACCCTAATATCAATAAAGTCAACTCTCTGTCAAACTTTTCAACCTTCCAAACCCTCAACTTTCTAAATTTCGCAAATTCAAGCTAAAACGACCTACGGACCCCCAAATAAATATCCCGACACGCTCTTCAGTCCAAAATCACCATACAAAGCTATCAGAATTATCAGAACTCCATTCCGGAGCCGTCTACATAAAAATCAAACTCCGATCAACCCTTTTAACTTGAGCCTCCAACTTTAGGACTAAGTGTCTCATTTCACTCTGAAACTCATCCGAAACCAAAACCAATCATTCCGGTAAGTAACATAACCACAATATAACATAGAGGCAGCAATAAGTAGGGGAATGAGACTAAAATATTTAAAACAACCGGCCGAATCGTCACAACAAATGTATAATGTGTAATAGTTATGTAGTACTGAGGAATATTTGCTACGGAAAAAGTAAGTTAAGTAATACTGTAGCTTATTTTTGTGAACCTTAATTTGAGAGTGCTTTTGAAGATAACTACAGTGCTTTTGAAGGTAACTACAGTGTATTTTAAAAGTATTTTTCTTGCACCTTTTGTTGAAAAGTTACTAACACCACAAATACCCTGTAGAACATCAGTATTCAAGTCTGTATCCAAATTTAAAAAAGAATCGGGTTATCATAACCAATTATAAAAATGCGTGATTAGTTAAAGTGTGTAATTTTTTGACGTTGTGCACCAAGTTAAGTAGATTAGAAATATTGAAATATTAGTTATTGTTATGTGACTTCGACTTGACAGAGCAATTTGGATCATTGAGCTTATCCCTAATTGGCGCAAAGAGACAACATGGATACATTATAGTCATAATTGAATTCATTACTTTTGTAGATATGCATGAAAACGAATGTCTTTGCCTACATAACTTATTATGGCAAAAATCCAAATGTAACTTCAACATGTGATAGGGGTGGCACAAGAGATCAAATGCAGCAAAAACATTGATTAAAAAATTACATTAAAGGAGGCATCCACTTGGCCACAACAAGTTGTTGTAAATCCTAGTGTCACCGTCCAATTATTCCTCTCTTAGTTTTATTTCCTAAATTACTCCAAATCAGACCGCATATTGACATAAAATATATACAAATGAAAAAGGTCCTTTTTCTTGCCAAGGAGGACTAACTCAACTGCAACATCGTAACTAGGTTTCGTTATATATATTATAATAAAATTTTGTTTTTATAAAAAGCGTTGCAACGCGTTATCTCACAAATTAGTCACAATTAGATTGTACATTTTAGAAGTTGTTTTTTTTTTTTATTTGTTGGTTGATTTTCCAATGCACACGCAAGTGCACGTGGTCGACAAGTAATATAGGATTTTAAGTCCAGATATCGTGCCCACAGGGACTTGTGATTAACTATCAACTAAACTAAACTCAAACAAATATTTTACTAAAATTAATCTAAAATAGTAAATTAAGAGATTAAAGAGACAACTAACTTAAAGACGAATTCAATGTAATTTGATATTCTAGACTTATGGGTTGGCTAACAATCACGTTGAGTTTTCGACCTAAATCTTCGAATCAGGTTTACTGATTGACGAGGTTAATATTGCTCGTAGNTGATCAAGCAATTGAATAATTAAGCACAAGATTGAATAAACAAACCAATTAAGATAAAACAATAAGAATAATTCAAGCTTCAACTACAACGTTCATGTAACACCCAAAACTCTAGAACTAATAAACTATAAAACTAAAAGAAGAGAAGAGAAGAAAAACTAAGTAGAATCCTCTTTCAAGCGTGGTGTGTTCCTCCGTCAAAAGTCTCCTGTCGAATCCCCATTTAATGTGATATTTTTGGGTCTATTTATATGTTTAGGATGAACCCTAAACATGTAAAAGACTTCTATTCCAACATGGAAACACTTAAAACCCGTCAAAACTCGATTTCCGGCCGACTGGGGACCCTGGCGTTTCAGCCCAAACGCCTGGCTAACACCAGGCACCCCCTGGCCTTTGGGCTCTAACGCCTGGCTAACGCCAGGCACCCCCTGGCGTTTGGGCTCTAACGCCTGGCTAA